>JAUELE010128613.1:0-14283 GCA_031471655.1 Diodora aspera
CCCTCCAGATGTCGTGCATGCATTGCTGCACACGGTGGACACACTCGTTACTGACTTTACCTCGCAGATCATTTCTTTAACTGATTAAACTAAACCATTGTGTTTCCATTGAAATCGGGGGTTCCCTTATTTTTTGTTCCAAGTATATGTCGGGTGCAGATGCAGGTGGCGGGGCCTATCACAATTTTCATAAATCATTCCAATAACATAATTATTCATCATTTCCAATAACACAATTATTCCTTGTCAAAACTTTTTGTACAAATTTGAAAATTTTGCATTATCATACGTACTTAAACTTTTATGGCATGGTGACTTGTTCCTCATATAATAAGCCGTATGGTTTAAAGCATGATGTGTTCGAAAAATATATACACAAATGATTGATGAAAATGTTATCAATTCATGTCCTGTGACTAACTTATCTTTAAAAAATCTTTATCTTTGAAAATCCGGATCGAACTCCAAAGCATGCTTCACCTTATAACCCTTTCGATAATATAAAACCTTTGATCCTTTCTACTGTGACAGCCAAGGTACGTACTTCCTGGATTGGCATTCTTCAGAAGCTGATGTGTAATCAGCCCAAATAAAATGAGACATGTTAAATCTATAAGAAACTGTATTGCTGTTAATTTCATTATAATCAGCTGGTATCCAAATGTAACATGAGATAGCGTAGAAATTGCAATATCGTCCAATAGGCGAAACGGCCTGCTCAGGCAAATTCATTTAATTTTGAAAGGTTGGGAAGGTGTGTGCACGTACAGTTGATAGGCATTGTTTATTTCATCTTCGCTAGCCAAGGCTTTGGTGATCCACAAATACTACTCACAAGCCTTGGCTTACGTTGTCTGCAGACCTATATAACCTAATGAAAAAACTAAGTTGGGGGTTGTTTTGAGTCAGTTAGTGTTAGTTGGGATGATCACTTGTGTATTTTACTTATCCGATGATATTTATCCACTTAATTGATTGAGGGGACCTTGAAAAACATTTTACGTAGTTATCCGGAATTTTAACTTAAGCTATTTTACTTATCCGTATCCAAATAATGATAAATAAAGAAGCAATGTGCCAGGACCACAGAAAATGTTTTAGTTATCCAGATTGTTAACTTATCCAGATTTCACTGTATTACAAAACTTCATGCATAAGGATCTTTTATTTGGAAGTTGTATCTTTGTCCTATATTGGCCAGACTTAAATCCTGTGAAACTGGAGCTGTCACTTAAAAGAAAAAGGGTTTCACCAATCTCATACTTGTTACAAATGGCATCAATGATAATCCATGCATGGTAATGTAAGGTATGTGCAAGTGACAAAATGAGAAAACTCTTTAGAAACAAACCAAAAGAGAACAGGGAACAAAAGAACATTTTCCTTAACTTGACACCAAGCCATGCTTCTCAACGAGGAAAATCAAAATAAAAGCAAGATACACTTTATGGCTAGTCAACTGACCATGCAATAAATTACTTCATTTAGAAGTGGCTTTCTGGTTATGCAGAACAATCTAACTCAAGGATGTCAAGTGTGCAATTCGATTTTATGGCTCATTGTTATTGGCCAAGACAGAAAATGAGTTAACCTGAACGGTGATTATGGCAGTCCAGTAATGAATCATCAATCCTTATGGTGATGGTTTAGCTTGAACTTGAGAAGCTAAACAAAGTTGAGTGTAAATAATAGTTAGATGGGCAACTGACTCATGTTGTAAATTTTCAAGGATTCATTCTGCCTTGCACAAAGCCACTTTTGACAATGTCTGCCTTTGTTAAATGACCTTGTATAGCAGCCTACTCACTTTCAGTTCTGTACCTAGCAGGAAATAATCCCCGACAAATACACACATTTTTTTTAAAAACTACGGTAAAATACACTCATTTTCACCAAATATTTCTCCGACGAATTGCTATATTTTTTCCCGACGGGGGGTGGGAAGGGCTAAGGTTCCCCAATAGTGGGGCTGTAGCCCCCCACCTGGTGCCACCATTGGGCAAAAGTATTGCTCTTAAACATATATTCACTATTATTATTTGTTCTTTGAAATGAATTAATTTAGTCTAAATAAATCAGTGAAATGCCAATGGATCTTTTGGGACAAAGCAAATTTTCAATTTTCTCCCCACTGTGTGCCCATTGTATTTGCTAGTTACACACACACACGCTGTATATGGTCTCTGGTAGACTTTTGTAAAGATCCTAAGGCTAAACGTTCCTTAAATGTAAAATATGAGGCAGGTTATTATTCATGGGACTATATTTTCTCTCCTAGCTGTGCCAAAAATGTCTAGGTCTGTGGTTATAACTGAATCAAACTTAATTAAATTATTATACATTCTTGTGTGATCAAACTTGTTGATGATGTCAAATCACTGGAATAGAAATGTGGATGTCAGATACACTTAAGTCTTCACAAGAAACATTTTAGTTCAGATAACCATTGTGTATTACACAGCATTTTAGTTCAGACGACTTTGTACTGGAACTTTTGAGGAATGTTTTATCTTATCTTCAGGCCAGACTTGGGACTTTCTGTAACTCTCCTGTCAGTAAGCTATGATCATGGATCTTGATCCACACCAAGCCAGGCTATGTAAGAGCTAGTGCACTCTGGCTCACCATGTCTTTATCTCCAGATAACACATGACCTTCAAAATTCGTACCACAAGTAGTCTAGTGCAGGGCCACACATGTTGAATTACACAGTGAGTAAGGAGACAAGAAAATTCAAGCTTATGTCCGACAGTAATTTCTTTTGGAAAACGCACAACTGAACTTACTTTGTACATACGCATATGGTATCGAAATAGTTTGATATATAAGCTTATCTACACATACATGCATCTTCTTCAGAACATATAAATGCACCATAGTATGTATATTGGCCAGCTACTAGCTGTGAAGCAGATATGGTTGGACTACAGTAAGAAAACTGAAGTACCTGATAAAAGGCAATAAATTGCTTGCATAAAAAGTAACATTAAATCAGTCACCTCTTAAACGTGTTACAACTTGCAAAGAAATGCTTGAAGCTTCACGTACACATGCTACGGAGGGTTCAAAGGTCTAAGCATCAAGCTAGAATTCCTAGACCTCTCTGAAGTGTCACTTCCTCATGTGACTTAAGGTTTTTGGTCATAAACATTTTGATTTCGCACAGCTTTGCTATTTTCAATTTTAAAATGGTGTGTCCAGTGAGGTCCTCGTATCAATACGATTACACAATATTGTGAAACTGTTAAGCACAATTAAGTGATGCATGAGAGGTCAAAGGTGAGAACGTACTTCTTCAAACATTTACCAGCCTAGCGACCATCCACTTTGACGTTTCTCGATACCTGATACAGGATTTGCCTTGTCACAGGTTCCTATGCAAATATTTACCAATCAGCTTGTAAAGGGATTGCCAAATGTTCTGTTTATTTCAAGCCATATAATTTACTAGGGTTATATGTTCACTGGTAGGGCTGTACAACATGATGGTTGGGGGTTATAAATATATATATCGAGTTTCAAGGAGATGACTCGTCAAAAAATGCCCAGAGGTTTTGAGGAACATTTCTAAGATACCGGTACACCTTGCACAAAATCCAATGTCAACAGCAGATAAGCCCATTTGTCCTATTTGTCTCGACCTGATCATGGACCCAAAGAAACTCTACTGGCTTCAGGGATACAAGACATTCATCCATTAAATTTACAATTATTATAATTTGTTCTTTACAACTAACAAATCCCATCAAATCAGATTTAAATGCCTGAGAGATGTGCTATAGTGTACTGAATGTTATCGCTTAAACTATGTAATTAATTAGTTGGTCTCTTTAAAACAGAGGAGCAGGTGTGTTTGGTTCTGCGCCCACAGTCATCTGTCAGGAACTTCATAAAAATACAAAACAAATGAGAGAAAACTGAGTGAAAGAAACTGTGAGAGCAGAATGACCATATTTTCAACCAGGCCTTTACTTGAATGATTTTCCCCCATTGACTAAAAATGACATTGTTGTGATTGAGTTTACTAGCAATGGTAGTGAAATATTATTTTGTATCTTGTAAAATTTATTACACAATTCGGGGAAACAATTCTAGATTGTTGCAGACTATTGATAACGAGTAAGCTGTTTGTATTTCCTGTGACATGTACTAAGCAGAACGTTTGACCTCATTATATTTATACCTTTCTGCGTCAAATAGCAAGACTTCAATTTGTTGATAAAAAACTGCAACCATAAGCAATATGGCATCAGTACATCAAATGTCAAACAACACAAACTGAAGATAAGATTTTATTGATAAGCTCTGATTGTTACATCTGAACTTTGTAACTTTCAATCTAACACTAAGTCATAGTGCAATTGTAAATATAGCAAGAGATAAAATTGACTGTCCATCACACAACATGCCAAATCAGTCATGTCTTATATTAACCAACAAATGCATATCTTGGGCACAGCCCAACCCTCGCTTGATCAAATCAAGACCTTCATACATGTCTCAACAGGTACATTTCATGCAACATAAGTGAGATCAACAACTGAATAAATAAGCTACTAACAATACCAGAGATATCACCAAATATCAAAATCTTGCTGAATGTAATGGGTAGTATTTCACACAAATGTTTACACTGTTAATAAACCTTGCAGAAGGCTGCACTATTTCACTTAAACCTTTTACCAAAATAGGCTATGCACAAAACAGTGTTTTCAAGACAGGAAATATGTTTCAAGAATGTAATATTTATTAGCTGTTGATCTCAAATATGCGACCCACATTTCATGTGATTATGAATCAGTCAAATGTTACAAGCAAGTGATACAATTTTACTGCAATGGGTCATTTGTTTTATCAAACTGAATAATTTTCTGTTTTAATCAAGTTAAGAATCTGAAAAACATGCATATCTCAGATGCGAGATATGTAAAATATCACAGAACATGCCAACTTTGACATAAATATAAAGGTACAAAAACCTGAGTGTCCTTTCAGGATATAAATTCTCTTGTGGTAGCAGAAAGTATTCATGAGACCCAAAGTTGCAGTAAAAGAAAGAGAAAAATGTATAATATGCATAAATAATGTATGGCACAATGCAAGACTAGCTGAACACTGGAATATATATTATTGGAAACTTTCAAAAAGCACCAAACAAAACAAACGTACAAGAAGGGAACCCATTTGAACTTTACATGAGGACTGTCACCAATTGTAATGTTGTCACCGTCAAAATAACTGCCTACGTTATTTTCTAACCAATTTTAGTTTTTTGCCTTAATCAGATCTTCAGCATGAAAGACATCTGTGATAAACTTTACCATCCTAACTCTGTTGCTAGTGCTGTGTAACCAAAGGGATAATGGCCAAAGTCAAGATAGTGATTTAATTAAGCAGAATAGCCTGATCACCCAATAATATGTTGTGAAATATGACTCGGGCAACTATTTGATGAGGGTGAAAATGTATCAATTTTCCATCATGACCGAGAAACAGAAATTAAAATATTTCTGGAACTGACTGTGTGAAACTAGGTAATCAGCATCAGAACTTTTCAAAATTTATGACAGTGCAATATTAAAGAGAACCTGCAGAAAAGACCACATGACTTTCACACTCTAGCACATCCAGAGAAGTTTGAGTCGACCAAGTTCTCTAATTTTCAGCCAGGTTAAATAGTTTTCGTTGGGTGCTTGCTGTTCGCCTGAATTCTTTTTATGAACTTTTCCATGATTTAACAAGACCATGGATTTAGATGCCCAGAAAATTTAAGTGACAATCCTAAATAATTTATCAAATTTTGCCTGTCACGGTAAATGTAGCCTATTGAGTTTTCCTCAAGCAAAATATGATAATGTGCACCAGGTGAAATGCCGACATCTTCAGCATGTGTTCTGTTATTATTCATAAAGTTCAAACATAGGTGGTCTTCTGGTTCCCTTCAGGTACAAATTCAAAATACAAGCTGAACATGGATTAAACAACTAACTAAAGCTAAAAATCTAAGAAGCAATTAAGCATACGATTAAGAAACTCAAGACCATCACCAATTACTATGACGTGCTAAATGTGTGATTCTGATAATGATTCTACTACATCCAGATGTTGTCTGATTCAGTGCCAAGTTTGCAGTGCCCTTCAAAACTAACAGTCAACAGAAATATAGCTGGCAAGATTAAACTTGAGCAAACAACTCTACCAGAGAGGTCCTTGCCAATAAACAATCAGAAAAGAATTTCTTCCATCTCTAAAAATTTAAGCAAAGCTGATTACTGCACTTAGGGAACAATTCAGGTTCCTTTCAGTATCCACCCTTAATTTAACAATGTTCTTGGTTTTATCTGGATTCATTGTTGAAATAACTTCGAAACAGGGGGAAAGATTGCAAATGCATCACTGTTTCTTCAATGAATGAAATCATCAAATCAGATAGACTCTCTGTTTTTCATGCAGATGTTTTGCTTAAATTTTCAGAAACTAATTTTGGTTCCAGACCATGCTTGTGATTTATCAAGTAAAGTTTTCCTCTGCTCTCAGTGTGACTAGACTGGTGCTTAATGTAATTATACCTTGTTCCACACTTCCTTCCAATACATTTATGTGCAAAAAGAAAGAAATTGTTTAACACAGAACAGAAAATCAATTGGTTATGATCATCATGCTGTTTTGGGGTTAAGAATGGAATGTTCTTTAATAATTAGAAGAAAATGCATTTATTTCATGAAGGATTCTTTTTTTCTTCAGATGTTCAAATTACAATAGTAAATGTTTTAATTTTAGAAATAGAAGAAACAATTTTTTCTTCTTTCTGCACATAAACTGCAGCCTTTTTCTTCCCTAACACATGATTTCCATTTTACAGTCATATATTTCATATCTCAATTTAACATAAAGCTTTGGGTTTGACATAAGATTCGACGCAGCTAAAATATAGCACTATCAAGCCGCTTTCCCAAATATTTTGTTTGGCACAAACAAGGATTAGGCAAAATATTGGGATTGAAAAGAGAAACTAATGTTTAGGTATCACATAATCACAATTAAAAGCCAATTGAATTGGATCATAACTGTTATCACTGTTGCCTATTTGAACAGACAACCCAATGATCAAGCATGCAAGTTGAATTACGAGAAATCGTTCAAGATTATCTGCTCATTAGGGGAATATTGTTATTTCTTTGTATGACTATTTTAACAATCAAGTGGTCACTGAATTACTATTTTGATTTTAATACTGTACCTCATCAATTCAAGGAAATTTACTTTATTCTCATGCTCTAGTTTCTCTTTTCAGCGGCGGAAACAGTAATACAATTTGTTACAGCACCATAGGAGATGACTTCAAAAGACTGAGCATCATTTGAACCAACATCAGCATGCATTTTAAAAGGGAAAAAAATAGTCAAAAATGTAATACAAATATTTTTTGCAACATAAATGTAAATGTGTTGAACTGTATACTTGTTCAAAAGAACAAACTAAAACTGTCGCTATGTTCTACAAAATCATGAAAATCATCAGGAATTTAGTCCTTGGCAGGTTAGTATTTATCTTCATGAAAATTGGATTCATTGTCCTGTAAAATGTTCCTGCCATATAAATAAAACTTTAAAAATACTGCCTTAAAGTTAAACAAAAGGAATGAGAAGTTCTCGTCATGGGGTTTCTAATAGACAAAGTAGGACAAATCTGAATCACACCCTTTTAAAAGTGACAGAGATTAATTGTTAAATGTATCCAAGAGGCTGTTTGCAGTGCAAAATGGTTGATCCAAAAATGAAATATCAAGATTCTTAAACTTCATCTTGCATCAAGGACAGTTAAGAGAAAAGATCCCTTTTCTGTGCTAACACTTTAAAGTACCTAAAAATGAAATACAGACTTATCAAGCTTCAGTAATTTGGAATGAACTAAAAGTATAATTCAGATTCATAAAACTTTGTCTATTCTACACATTTATCAATTCACTTTTGAATACCACGCCTGCCTTGCAGCAGTAGCACTATCAAAACCATTCAATTTTTGGGAATTACCTGTGAAGCTTGGCTTCGAAATCACCACCTGTACCAAGGCCTACAGAGATTGAAGATATTGGCGTTTCATCTTGTCAACCTGATGAACACTTTAGCGTCATAAAAAGATATGACAGAACAAGTTGTAAAAAACATGCCTTTTGTAGAATAACAAAATAACAAAACACTGCTTTCTTACCACTCAACATCAACTGAATTGTACTTGCAAAATACCCATACATTTGCCTCGTAATGTTTTTTATGTTAGTCTGAAAGGCATCTTTCAAAGTTCTTTAAAACCAAACTAGTAGTTTTCATTGCTCAGCAAGTTCTACCTTTATCTTTGTATTGATTGTGCAAGAAGTCTAAAAACAATTCTGAATCGAGGACCTGTCAGTATCTGAGCAAAGATGAACACTTGTTTCAGATTTGCAAAATGTTTGAGAGCTTATTGCTTCTTTTTGGCATCCGCTTCTTTTTGATTCATGTGTTTTGGTCATTTAATGTTGAAAATGCCCCTTTTCTACCTTGATTTGGTTCTGTTTACTCTGAATCTAAGTGTCTTTGAAAGAGCTTTCAGGTGTTAAACCAGATACTACGGTTTCAATAACCTCTGACCAAGAAAAGTTTCTGGGCGCTTGCACAAAAAATAACAACCGAAAAGTTACTTTCCAACTATGCCATCCATACGATGAATGTGATGAATGAAGAATAATGAACATTATAACAATGACAAATGTATACTTCCTGGTTAGGTCAATAAAAACAAGTAACATGGAATGCTTTGGTCAGGACTAGTACTTCAAACCTGGATAGCACAATACAATTCAGAATAAAAGACATTTTGCCACGCTCACACAAACATCAACAATGAAATAGAAGGTTAAATACTTGAAAGCAGGCTATAAGACTTACTTTTCCAAATAAATAATGCTTAACATTGTCAACTATTTAAAAGAATACATTTTGGAATGCTACTTAAGTTTAACAGTCCGAGGTCAGTTTTTCAGTACTGGTGACCATAGACACTGGTCGGTGGTGGTGCAGCATAGCTAGCTGGATATTCATATGTTCCTGGGTACTCTGGATCTGAAAAATGAAACAACTTTTTTTTTAAAAAGGGCCAACATATGGCTGCACAAATCTTGGATTGAAAACAACTTTTGACAATTCAGTGTTCAATCTAATGAAATAATTGAGGAAAAAAACAAACTAAAATATGAAACAACATTCAAATTAACATGATTGTTCAAGTTGAATTTTATGTTTGAGAACATTACAACTACATGTACATGTATATATTATTATCTGCACAACTCAATTGAACTAAACATTTCCCAACTGTATCAAAATGAAGTAAATCTGTTGGTTTTGTTTCTTTGTAAAATCATGAGAACTGGTACCACCTTCTATTTCTAGATATTATTTCTAACCGCACTTCATGATGTTTTGACTGTCCAAAGTTTCAAGTAAACAAACAGTTCTAAACTTGTTCTTAAGAGTGTCTGTAGTTCATATTCTTTATCCGCAGACAAAGAAATACCTAAATAGCTAATTAGTGTTATGTCTCTAACCCTTAAAAGTTATATGATCTGACCGCATCACAGAGGACAGACGAAATACAATTTGAAGTTTTTGTAGAAGTGGAAACAACAGATAAAATTGTTTGCTACAGAAAAAGCAGCAAGCGCTCTACATATTGTCAAGCACAACAAACTCAATATTATCTCCTTTTAGATCTATGTCAATTTAGCCACTATCTCTGACCATGAACTTAATACCAAGAACAATTTATGACTTACCTATCACAGTGAAAAACAGCCAAAATAGAAAAATAAAGACAGTGAAGTCTGGATAAGTAAAATCAAGATAAGTAAAAAACAATTGTGGTCCCGGCATGTTTCTTCTTTATTTATGATTATTTTGATACGGATAAGCAAAATCTGTTAAGTAAAAAATCCGGATAACTAAAGTGAATTTTCAAGGTCCATTCAATCAATTAAATGAGTAAATGCCATCAGATAAGTAAAATACACAAGTGATCATCCCAATTAACACTAACTGATTCAACACAATACCCATTACAGCGTTTTCATTATGTATGTTTGTATTGTAATTTTTCGAAAAGACTAAAATGCTTCCCAATGTGTCCTGTGTGCAAACTGATGGGGACAAACCTTCGAACAAGCCAGATAATTGCATGTCTTTTATATCTTTGTTTGTTAATATTCTGACTGCTTGACGGGGTGCCGATAAGTAACATATCGGATAAGTAAAGAAAAATCCATTGTCCTTTGAAATTTTACTTATCCGGATTTCACTGTAGCTGGTTACAAAACCATAGTACATATATTACCCTGCAGAGAGCTTAATCATGTGACATTCATGTTAAATGAAATCAAAACAAATTCGGAAGTTTTCATATCTTACTTTGGATGACCTTTCCTGGTGTTATAACATAGGAGGATGCACTCGTAGCAATAGGCATTGCAGATGCATAAGATTGTATGTCGCGGGCACTGTTTGGGTAAATAGGTCTGCCTTGATAAGGATTTGCAGGAGCAGCAGCTGTAAACTCAGCACCTAGACAGACAGACAGATAGACAAAGCTCTAGCACACAACAGCATAATGTACCATTATCAACCCACAGTTGTAACTTACAAGCAATGAATTGTAGCAATGAAAATACTCAAAATGTTCTGTCTCATATTGAAATAAAATTGTATTATGATTTCATGGAAATTAATAACTTCCATAAAGTAACAACAGAATTTTTGAGTTGGAATAAAAGAACTTCATCTTCAGATATGATCATTGATTACAGCTAATGCTATTGATACAGTATAAAAAGTAGCTTTACTGATGCAAATATTTGACTTTCTACAAGGGTTGACCATGGCACACAAATTAATGCCAATAAAAGAAAAAAACTAAATAAAACAGGAACTAAAACTATAATATTCTGTAGACAGTTATGACATGGATGCCATTTCTCCTTCATCTGATGGAGAAAGGGAGATGTCAATGGAGAGAGATGCAATGATTTTCAAACATATTGGATTTTGATAAATTTGACTGGGTTTTGTGCACTTCGTTTCAGTTTTGCTTGCATGTTCATGAAATATTTTAAACAAAAACACAGCTTATGTGGAGCTCTGTTCTACTGTAATCCTGAAAACAAATTTTGGCTTTATGAATTGCTAAAATGGGACACCAGTTTAAGAACTGCCAAAACCAAAGAAATAAAAAGAATAAATGCAGCATAAATTGTTGACTTCTTATTCATTTCTTTACATTTATAATAGTATAAATGTATTTCTCTTTCATTTACGATGATTATTTACATATTTTGAATAAAATTGCTCTATTTGTAAAACTACAGAATACATGTAATACTTGAATGTTGAATACTCATTTTATTTTAAGAATAAAATCAAATATAACTGCAACCAGCCATGAAAGACTGACCAACGCAAGTACACACTGATGGCAATGCCATGTACAATGAAAGAACATAGAATGATCTTTGCAATGATATTCGTTTGGGGAACATCTTATGCAACCTTTCTGAGTTACTGTACTTTGAATTTGCATCATTTTGTAAATTTGCCCAAATTACACTTCTTTGCCCAAATTACACTTCTTTGCTCTTAAAATTTTGTATGCGCTTCTTCGAAGTTGGATCATTTTCAGACTTTGAATAGACTGCAAATATTATGTCTGACTGACGGACAAATCTGGTAAAACTGCCTCCGGGCCAACAAAATGTCTCAATATGTAGGCTCGAATGTCTGGGGCTCTGGGTCAAGTAAATATCATGACATACTTGTTGATATTTGATACAAGTTTAACTATTCACAACTCGTTTTGATTTATAATCATGAAAGGCAAATTCTAATGCCTATGTCTACCATGAGAAGTTTGGTATTGTATTGATATTTGGTTCTGGGAATTGCCTTCCGGTCCATCACAAACTTCCAGCATGCTGCAGACCAAATGTCCTGGTGGTGACAAAAACCATTTGCGAAGACTGCATTTTCAAAGGAGAAAAATGGAAAATCCAATACGGTGACTAAAGCATATGACCTACGAAGTTGGTCAAAGAAACGAAAAATACGTGCAGTAAATATAGATATTTGTTTTGAAAATTGTAGCTGCAGCAGTTTTATAGTTATAGTGAAAACAACAGGCTGACACCTACTGTTTGGAGTTGTCTGCCCCTTATCATGTGGCCTAAGCATTTCTTGGTATTGTGATTCCAGATGTTGCTGTATGAGATGCTGTTGAAAGTTTCTTGCTATGCTTCTTCATTTTCTCCAATATACGGCAGAGTTTAAAGTTATTTGGTCTCAACAATTCTATCCATTACAAGTCTTGTTTGTAAAGAGCAACCAATAGTAACGTAAAGCACAATTAAAGAGGTGGATTTTAATAAAGAACTAAGTTCATCACAAAGTAACAACACATAGGATATGTCATTGAATGGAAAAGTACTGAAAGAATTAAAGCAAAAAGCTCTCTACAGCAAAGCACACTATTGAAAGAAGAATAGTTCAAATATGCAGTTATATAAATGTTTATATCAAGCTCCATATAGATTAGTTAGACAAAAACTATTTGCCTCATTACTTACTCTCTACATGAATGCCAAGCTGTTGAAGAACATATTCTGCTGCAAATGACTTGGCTTCTTCCACCGATCGACACAGTTTATTTGGTTGGAATGGAGCTGGATTCTGAGATGCTAGAGCTGGAATCGACACCTGAAATTAATGTTGCAATAATATAAAGACATATTTTTGTGACGTTGGATCTTTGGCCCAGTGGATACCATACTAATTACTAGGTAGTTTAATAAATGGCACTAAATACACAATTCCCTATTGTCTGATTTAATTTATAACTTTACCTACGATAAACTTTTTCTTGCAAAAAGGTGGTTGATCTGTTACAGGTAATTAATATATCTAGGATACACTTTTCTTCCACTGGCTAAGCATAAATGAAGTGAGTTCATCTTGTGAAATGCATGCAGGTCACATGCTTGAGCAGTTAACCACTTAGTGACGGGACCCGCAATATTACGAAAAACAAAATTTGTCCAAACATCTGAATTGCAATTTTACGGAATGCTATTTGCCCCCCGACCGTCCTCAGAACGGGACCCGCAAAATTGCGTGTGCCGAAAAATTACGGAAATTCTGTTTCTTATTGTAATATATCGGGAAGATATTGTTTTATGCCACCTAGCAAATATTTCAATTTTTATGTGTAACTTTTTTGAGAGCCAAATAACGGGTGAAATGTCGGTAAAAGCCAGGACCCGCAATTTTACGGAAATTAAGTGTTAGTTGATAATTGTTAGTTAGCTTCCCTACCCAAACTGTAAATATGTCAAATAGGAGAAAATATAAAATATAAATGTTTTCAAACATTTTGTGAAGTCATAAAGTTGTCTTCAAACGCCCGCAATATTGCGGGTTCCCGACTTCGCGCACAGACTTCTAATATCGTGAAACTGTGCAGCGACCCTAGACCCATCATATTGCGTGCGTTTTCAGGCTTTTTTGTTTTTCGTCCCAGGCACTATATTTTTGACCAAATTTGAATTTTTTTTAGAGGAAATAATGAGAGAGAGGGCATCTTTCCACATACTTTCCGGTCATTTGGTACTTTTTTGAAAATATTTGCCGTCACTAAGAGGTTAAGGGGAAGTCGCTTTGAAACAAAACAAATCTTCAGATATAGTGCTTGAGGATCATGTTGCTGAAGAGTAGCTGATCAGATTTAAAGGCTTTTAATTTGTGTCAACGTGACAATGTGGTGCTGCACTAAGTCGGTTAAGAGGGCGATCAAATCAGAAGTTTGTGTTTGCCACACTTCCAGTTACTTCAATATACAGAACAAAATACAAACTATTGATGGATTGATGGCGAGCTTGAGGAAGGGAGGACTGATTGGAGGCAGGGAAAGACAGACGGATGATGGGAATGAGTGAGGAAGTGAGGGAGGGTGGGAGGAAGGATAACTGGAGAGAGGATGAAAGGGAGAGAGTGATGTGTGAGATAAGGGAGAAGAGGGACACCTGTATAATGCACATGGAACATCACAGCACCTGTATTACACACCAAGAACGTCACAACACCTGTACCACAAAATATTTTCCCTCCCTTTGTTCATCTCTTCTACCCTCCCTCGATCCATCCCTCTATGCCTCGGAGGCTCCCATACTCCATTCATCACATCTTTCTTCCTTCCCTCCATCTCTAC
>JAUELE010128723.1:0-14283 GCA_031471655.1 Diodora aspera
GGCATTCTAAAATGAACAAATTTAATGCAGTAAGACACGAATAATTAAGGAGGGTATAAATGATGATGTTAATGAATTTGTCTTATCCCCCCCCCCCCCCAAAAAAAAATAATGAACAATCTGTAATTTTAAATATGCCTACACACAAACTAAGTACATGCTATTTAGCAATTGCATGTTATTGTCACATATCTTTTGTTATTGTCAAAAGATTTATTGAAAAAAAATATAATGAAAGGAGCGTGCCTCATTTTTTTCCTAGCAGTGTACTTGTTCAACTCTTACACACTGAGAGGCTATGTAATCACTGGCTTCGATTACATATTAATATGAAAGAGGCCTGACCTTGTTTTATCGCTTTCCGATAACCCCTGGTCTTTATTGTTCTGCTGTACTGATAGCTGCAATATCTTGACTGCTAGAAAGTGGAATATATCTTACCTGCACAGTGAAGACATTCTTTACATGTTTGCAACGATTCTGTACCTCATGACTTCCCAGAATGTTTAAAACGTGCAACGGAGAAACACTGAGGTTGTAGTTGTGGGAATATTATTATCCAATCGTGATTTCTTTTTGGTAACAAACGGATATATTTCGTATGTGGATACTGAGTGTAATTTTAAGAGGATTTGAATATTGTTAAAATACGACATCTCTTGAGGTAGGTAGCTAATATAACCTTCGAGCTGAAGCGAAAACGTTAAATCAGCTTTCACCTAGGGCTTGGTCGATAGTTTTCATTACACGTGGAGCACCTGCCCTTTTGCCATGTATCTCCAAGCACGTGCGCGAATTATGTACGCCTTTGACTGATTAATTATCAGATAGGGGTGGGGACAGCGAGGGGGGGGGGGGGCTCCGCCCGTCAGGGAAAATACTGCATTTCGTCGGGGAAAATTGCGGATCAAATATGTGTACATGTACTTTATTGTGTTATTTGAACATTTGTGTATTTATCGTGGATTTCAGACCCCTTGTCGGGGACCTCAGCCCCTACGTCAGAGAATTCCTAGCGCCACCCTTATCAGATAACCAGTCATGAGTTGAGTATCTAAAATAATGACCCCTAGGAGCTATAGAGATAACCGGACCACGAGGTATACTGGCATAAAGGTCAAGGGATACGAGCCTTGAGAAAGGCGAAGGACCATTTGAGCATTAAACCCATATAGTTTTAGTTATAAAGTACAGCCGATGCCAATCTAAATGAACTGTTAAAGGACAAGAACTGACGAAGCTTTGAGACAATATACAGTATTGAGCTCGCTAGCTGATTTAACCTCCGAGCGCAACCGAACAAGTTAAATCAACCCTCACCGAGGGCTTGGTCTTTATTTTTCATATACACGTGGAGCACGTGCTTTTTTGCCATGTACCAGGCGAACCATGTGCGCGAAACATGTACGCCTTTGACTGATGAATTAATTCTCTTAAAATCCAGTGTCCATTTTAAATACGTAGGACATGTATTACAACACTAGTGAAATTATAGATAGCGGCATTGTTTAGTGTATTAAAATGATTTCAAAAGGCAAAAAGGAAAAAAAGTATCTGTCACGGAGACTAAATCTTCGGAGACTAAAACCTGACTGTCTGTTGCATATATCTTTGGGCTGGGTCTTGGCATAACAGTTGCTTTATTAATGATTGCAAGGATTGAGCTTTGCCGAGTGGGTCGAGTGTTTGAACACACTGCATGCACTGGCGGCTTGACACGATGAGGGTAACTGAAGTCCCAAACGTCATTCAATTTCTCACGTCTTGCGCACTCTGATTCATATGTATAATGCTACCTTAATAGCTTTACGTGAGGAAACTAATTACTCTCACAAACACGTAGTGGACATTATGCATTATTAAATTCAGTGCATTATGCTGTTGACCGAAACATTTGGTAACTGTCTACCTTAAGTATATGAATGAGTGCAAAGATTTAGTTTCAGTTGGGTTTAAGAACACGCAGTATTGGAAGACTAAATTGTTACTACCAATTTAATATGAGATAAGGTTATGAATTGTTTACCATGAAAACCGCTAATTAACAAGAGTTACCTTGAGATGAAAGAGCACATAGAACAGGACTCTTCACATTAAGTCTTGGCGAAAAACAAACAGCGGTAAGATCGTTGAGTATCTTTAAAGTAATAATTGTTGTTTTAACAGTCCGAAACAGTAATGACGAGTTAATGTCGAATTTTAGCATAATTACATAATGGAGTAATTGAGATGTATAGTATGAGCGCGAGTGAGTAATTTTGGATTTAACGTGACTTACGGCAATCTTTCAGCCAAATCACCACGGTGACACCAACATCACCTTGGTGTCAGAGATGAAGCTCCGGCCGTGTTAGTATATGAGAAGCACGGGAGGTCATCGTGAGAGAAATCTGGAAGATTATAGCTGGTGCGTTATCAGTTTTAGTTTGGTTAGAAGGGACTGAGCTTCAACTGAGTACAGCATACTGAAAACGATAGTACTAAACACAATTGAGTAAAACCGTCGAATAATGAAAACTCATGTTACAGGAACCGCTCATGCAAGCTATTCGCTCCACTGCCAGTAATAAGTATACTGACTTCCAAAAGAAACGATACAGAGAAAGATGTTTACAACTCTTACCAACGTCTGTGTTTTGTCACTGTTCATCAAAAACGTTCCTACGTTTATGGCGGTTTGTTGATTTGGTTCTAACCATGCTGAATAAAACATTTTCTAATAAATAGTATAAAAAGCCATGAAAAGAGCCAACGTTTCTTATTTTCTTCAGTCATCTCTGAAAGTCTTGGTATAGTTTCTTTTGGAGATCAGTGTACAGGGGCGGATCCAGGATTTTGGAAAGAGATGGGTCCAACTTGCAACATTTCAGTCTCATCCGGGGTTCGAGGACTCTTTACTATACAATTTTCCGTATTTTCAAAAAGGGGGGGGGGGGCGCCGGACCCCCTAGACCCCCCATCTGGATCCGCCACTGGTTTATATACCCTTGACTATAATTTTATCTACACGAACCTGTTGTCCCAAGCCACATCATTGCTATGTTCGCTACTGGAGTTGATATACACTAAAATACTCAATGAAATGTTCTATTGTATTCTGTATTGTTATTTCCTTCAAGAAACCGGCTTCCACAGCTCAATTTTCACATTTGGAATCACTTAACCTCACCTTGACTATTTTGACCTAAACTAACTTGGGGTTTTACAAAAAACCCGCAGTCTGGTGATGAGGTACCAGTGAAAGAGAGGTATACAAGACTGTGTTCGGGACGACTGAAGCCAGTTTAGTGAAGGCTATAATCTAGAGACAGAGATTGGTCGCTATCTACTTCATAACACAAGAATGTACGTAAAGGTGCAGAGAACTATGAAGAGCCTCAGTGATAAATGGCTGCCTGTCTGAGAAAGCTTGATCTGACTTTCCAGGTTATGGGGTTCAACAATGAGATCACGTTCAAAGCTAATGGTTGTATTGATATCATGAAAGGATTTACCGGTACAACAATACTGTGTAAACATTGAAGTCGACGTGTTAAATATGGATTTGTACGTTATAGTGTTGGTATCTAGGAGTGTACAGGCTCGAGTGATATGTTCACTTCCAAGACATGTTTTGTGGCTTGACTAACTTGCCAGAAAGAGTGGTTATATGTAGACGGACTGTAGTCTCTGAATTTTAAAACTAATTCTGAATATTTTTATCGTGGCTAGATATTTGTAAGTAAGCGTACATTTATTGAAGTGAGCCTCGCGTCTCCAACGCTGACTTTCCAGGTTTCGGAGGTAAAAGCAAACATGTAGGTTAGTGTTAGTCCTAACGGCTGTGCGTTCGCCGAGCAGTATGTTGGTCCTAACGTCTGTGCGTTCGCCGAGCAGTATGCTGGTCCTAACGTCTGTGCGTTCGCCGAGCAGTATGTTGGTCCTAACGGCTGTGCGTTCGCCGAGCAGTATGTTGGTCCTAACGTATGTGCGTTCGCCGAGCAGTATGCTGGTCCTAACGTCTGTGCGTTCGCCCAGCTGTATGTTGGCCTTAAAGGTTGTGGGTTCGAAGTAGAATGTTCGCCCAGCACTGTGTTGGTCCTAACGATTGCGTGTTCGAAGTAGAAACGTTCGCCTATAAGTGTACTGGTTCGAAGGACAATATGACAAAATGATATCGATATTGAGCATCTGTGGCATCTCTAAAAGACTGATGATAGTTTCTAACGTAGCATAGCTAATGAAAACAAATGAGACTCAAATTAGTTTTCAGTTATTCTAGTGTCAATATACCACAAACACTTGGCTTAGTTTATGCATTTTAAAAAGATCTACGGTATTATGAGCTATATTAAGATCCGGGCATAGCTGCGACATAGAAGTATCTCTCAGACCTTCAATGAAATATGTTATCTGGCAAAGAGCTCTCCATGAAATAATGGCAGGTGCTAGAAGATTTTCTTGTCATCTAAACGCAATACCGACGACAGGTATTCAATAAAGGCTGTTCTCTTTCCTCGGACAACAAGAAGTGCTCCCATCTTAAGCTTAGCCCACAAAGGCTATTATCGTGCAAAGGCAGTACCATTAAACAACACAGGTATTTCCACCGATCGATCTGACTCTAACCATTCCATATGGTGATCCAGCGAATAAGTCATTATGATGTGGAGGGTTCAGCAAACTTAGAGCAGATAGTATAAACAATAGAGAAGTAGGCGACTACAGACTTAATTAATTGTACAAATAGCTCGTCATACTTTTGGCACGTCGCGAAAGTGAAAGTTGAGATAAGCGTGGTGTGTCAATAGATATACAAACAATGTGTGAAAGAAGCAGGAATATATAACATGAAGGTTATGGTTGTTCAATACAATATGGAGACGTTGCACGTAAGTGGACTGACAAAAATATTATTATGCTGTTAATCATTTTTATGTGTACATGTTACAGGTATTTCACAGGTAGTGTCAGGTATTAAGACCAAATTGTGAGACAGGGTCGCTTAGATACCAATTCATCACTGTTGGTGATGGATATTGAAGCGATTAACCGTTACTGACACAGTCTCGCCATTATGTACTTGCATATCATATATTTAGGTGAGTGATTTGGGTTTTACGTGGTTTTCGGCAATCTTTCAGCCACATCACCACGGTCTCGCCAACATTACGTCGGTGTCGGGGCTCCTGTTTTCACAGCTGAAAGTGAGGTGCTCGGGCGGGACTAGAACCACAACCGCCAAGGCTGACATATTGCTGGACCGACGCGCTAACCATTGTGCCATCTCGCTGCCCTCATATAGTATTTAGTATTTAGTATTTATGTCTATGAACGGGTGGATATTCGATTTGTCTTAAGTGTTTGGCAAAAATCGTTATGAAAATACCTGTAATGGTCATGTCAGCTGACATTAGGGAGCAGAAAAACAATAATGCGTTAATGGCACTTTGATCTACACCAGTGCAGTGTTTCCTTTTACTTTACCGTATATTAGTTATTGAATAAGAAAGGTTTTAGGAGGCTTACAAATATAACTCTTTAACTTCAATTTATGATTACAGGATAACAGCGTTCCTCTTTTATTTCAGAGTCCAACATCTGAAATGGAGTCGGAATATACCATCAGTGAACAGAAAAGGGACTATATAACTACAACGTGAAAATGCATTGAGGGCGTGTCTTTATCCTGAATTTCGAGCTGGTGGAGGCGTCATGTGTTGATAGAGGTGACCAGGGGATGCCATGGACAACATGAGTACCACCTTGTTGATGACGGATTCATGGCAGCCGACGGTGCTGCAGTTGATGCCGTTTTCAAGCAACAATGCGGCACCACTAGATCATGGCAGGGCTCGGGGATACAGCCAAGTACGTGGGTTTCCAACCCTGGCAGTCACACGAACTCGAGGCAAAGGAAGTTCGAAACCCATGAGGATTTCTTCAGAGCGTTTGTCTCGAGTTGGTCTGAACGGGAGAACACCTCAGCCACCGCGAGCGAAATCAGAATATACTTCCCGTGCTCAGAGAAATCTTATCACCACAGAAAGTACTTATTTCATGGGTCCTGAGGACAAGACTCAGTCGGAATCCCAGGACTCAAGTGAGACTTTGTCCGTGACAGAGATCCCCAGGAATATGAAGCTTCTTCCCAAGCCATCTCCGTGTAGGTCTGTTGATGGCAGATACTTTCTTCCACAGCATGGATTCCGGAGGTCCGCGACCATGACGCCAGGAGAGATGGAACTACAGAAGCATAGAACGAAACTGCTGACAGAAGAGGGTATTGGTAATAAATATAAATTCAATATCAATCAGCTTCCACGGAGCACAACACCAATCAATGACAACGATCCTGACAAGCTGAATATCAAACAGGTTATCCGGTTCCTACAAAGTAAGGAATCGGAACCAATCGAAATGGCAGAGGCTAATATCAAGAAGCCAGACAGACGTGTCAAAAGTGATTGTCCAACGAGTGTTTCCCCAACTGTTTCTGTGAGAACGTCTGTTGAAAAGGAAAAGACAGACGTTAGTTTTCCTCCAATGCTTCCCTTTAGAAGGGAGGTAACTATGTTTGCTAGTTCTCCATCTTCAAAGAAACGAGGAAAGACCTCGACAGGGAGTTCTGAACGTATCTCTAAGTCCACTGACGGTCATTCATCTACTTTCAAAACCACTCGAGAATTTCGTCTGCATCGTTTTCTGACAATGGCTCCAAATAGTGACGAGTTCTCTGAGGTCAGGCAATCTCCATCCAGGTCACCAAAGCCTACATCAGCTGCACAAAGACGTCTGCTCATCACTGAATATTTCAGAGGTTCTAACAATGAAACTGAGTCTGTAAGGAACAACGGCTCGCCTGCTCCAAGTAATCCTCACTCCAGACAAGGAGAACGTTACGTGAAGCTACAGTACAGACTTCCAAACAAACGTTCTGAGATTCTAACTGTGCATAATCAAATTTCCAAAGGCACACATCAACAGAGACCAGTCCAAGCAGACAGTGCTCAGGGTGTGATTCGATTGCCGAGCATGTCTGATTTCAAGAATGATTCAGACACTGAGGACACCAAGGAGGAGGCTTGGAGAGGAGAATACCGTAATTTAAGGACATCATCAGTTTCAGTGGAAAATTCACACGGAGATAGCCACGGAAGAGAATCCGTGTCAACGTCTTCCACAAAGGATGTGGAGTCTGACTCTTGTTTTAAGCCTGCTTCGCGGAGAGTGACGATTAGTCTTCCAAAGGAAGCGGCATCAGACTACGAGGATAGACGGAGACATGATTTGGATCCCGTCAGATTATCTCTCCGCCATGAAAATGCTTTAACTCGAGAGAAAACGTACATGAGCGATATTGCAAAACCCAGGTCCGGAGAACAATGGCCTGGCGCACTGGTCAGTGGTGTTTTATTTAGCAACAACCGTGTTAAACATAAGGATGGAACAACTGTGGTAAAATTTTAAGATCTGTCTGTTTATCTTGATAGTAAAATAACTCACGGGACTTTAAGAGAGACAAAGTTCATTTCGGCTTTCAGGTATTCAGTATCCATTTATTCTTACATTGATTATTAGCTAATATACACTGTACGCAATGGTCTGTTTGGACAGCTGTATAATTTGACCTGGTTGGTAACTTGTCCTGCTTCACAAAACAATCTTAGTTACAATTAGTCTTGGCTTTTTTACAAATTTCAAAATCAGCGTATCAACAATTTATACCTGTTTACCAAAACGGTACAGTTTGGGTACTTTGTAAGCATGTGGATTCAGGACTGTAAGGTGGGGGGCACAACATAGGTTCTAGAGAGGTCCGGAATTTGTAAAACAAATGGTGCAATTACAGCCCGTTTAAGGTGTTTTTAAATATTTTGGGGCTTGATTTGGTGCTAACCTAGCAAAGAAATTTAAAAGACTTATCTAATGGGTGGAGCGAAGGCACGTGTGCCTAGTTCCGGGCCTGGTAAGTGAAGTTACTTTTGGGATGGAAGATGCAAGTCAGATTTAAGATGTAATCTTAAGAGTTTATGGTCATCTTAACGCTAAGATTGCTTTGTGGTGCAGTGTTCGGACAAGTTAATTGTTATCACTGGCTTCCTATAGCGTGGAGAAAGGTAATGCCAGGTAACAATCCTTCGATGATGTTTTGAATTCTGAGCAATGTCAACGGCAGGCACTTGTGAAGTTATAAACTTCAACATTAATAGCAATCTATCATGAAGGCAAGTATACAAATAGATGTCTTCCATATCCACAGATGTATATTTAATAATGCCATTACTGTTATTAAATAGAAATATCATGTGATTTATTGTATTCTGTAAGATGAGTAAGCAATAACGTAAGAATGGTCATATGACATTGACTAGTGCACACATTATATAACGCACTAGCTTATCGTAATTTGTATGACGTTTCAATGGTTTTCTTATGTTTTTTAATACGCATCATCCATCCTAGGAGTGACGGAAGCAATTTCAGAGGGCGAGAATTTGGCTACGATCCAAGGACATCAGACAACGGCCCAGTGCCGCATAATTAATTTACCTATTTTTTTCAAAAGTACTCCCACCCCGCGAAAAGTGAGGAAGTTTGAACCAACCTCCCCCACTTGCACCGTCCATGCCATGTCAGTCAATTAAGTAAACAAATGATTACATTCCCAAACAAACACAACCTCGATTTAAAATTTTAGTCTTACTAAAATAATCTTTGAAACTATTTCATTATTTTACACAAGGGTATATACAAGGGCACACATTTCTGAAATGCTCCAGTTCAAGTCAAGAGCTTACAGGTAACGTTTCCGGTTCCGGTTGGCTTCATCAACTATATGGGAGTAACGCACGACCTCAACTATTGAGAGACCAATATCACTGGTCTTGCATAAGTTGAGAATTACACAGTTATCCTTTCCTAACATCTCTGGAGCTGTCGGATGTAACATTATTCAAATGTGATCAGCAGTGACAAGGGACAGGAGGAGTTGAAAGCAAGACAAATGAAGGAGTGTTCAAACTGCAAATCTTAATATCTACCCCACCTGCGTGTGTAATTCGGTAAGCTAAATGAGGAAACCGAAGACCAAGTGATCTAAGACGATACTGAAAGCTCAATTACCGGATTATAATTTGTGCCGCAGCCTTTATGTGCACACTATATTAGATAGTCGATAGGACTACTAAAGAACTAAGAACTCAGTGCATGTATCTCTTCGCAGTGTAAAACCAAAGACTGACACACTTAATCCGACCCAGATCCTGAGGAGGGGGGAATGAGGGACCTCTAGTATAGCTTCAACTGCAATCCAAATCTCAATTGGAAAATTTTCTCGCATGTTGATCGGCATTCACCCCACTAACCCGCCTCCCGCCAACACACATACACACAAACAAACACGTGCGCACAAATCACACATACACACACACAAACACGTGCGCACAAATCACACATACACACACCTCCTGGATCCGGACCTATTAATGAAAGTAGAATTTAAATATCAACTAAATGTAAATGTCAACATTTCATTTCAACTATTACAAGGAGTGGTACATGAGCATGACTACATGTTCTTATTATTCCTTTAAAACTATTGCCTAAGTCAAGTAATATACGATCGACCACGGGTCTCCAAAAGACAGTTAGTTATGTCACTGAGTACGATCTGATTGGCAAGGGTTCAACTAAGATAAAACCTGACATACCAGAGACATATAAAAATCTTCACCACTTGGCAGGCAACAACGTACACCACTTCTGCCCTAAGGTTATTTACAGTTGCGAGGCAAATACGCTCGAGTACCCTCAAGATTACACAAATCTCGCATAGCTTCCAATAAAGGATTTACGACGGATGACAATGACACTTGCACCCTGAAGTATTTACCTACCTCTGAATTTGATATTACACTGGCTACAAAAATGTAATAATTCTCTTGTCAGTGGGTTTCAGTAGGTACATGATGTTTTATTATTTTGGCAACTTTCAAGGTTTTGATATAATTTGCAAATTTTGAGAGCCGCATTTTTAGGAGATAAAAAATATGCACTGCTTCTTTACTTCAAGGATCAAAAGTATAGAGATTATAAAGTTTGAGGTGCAAAGATGAAGTTTAGGCCCCCGTCGAGCTTTGCAATTTGAGGTGGTGTTTGAAACACGTTGATGGACGGTCCCTGCCTTTACAACTTTATTCCAAAGAGACTGTATCACAGGTTTTAATTGAAAAAGCAATTTACGGAAATTAAAATCATATACCACGATTATTAGTAACCTCAAATAAGCTGAAATATTATACCAACGTGGTTTCATCTGGATTTCACTTGAGAGCTACTTGAGTGTATGGCATGTCCCCATTTAATGGCAATTTGATGGATCCTCTGGTTAGAGTTTCAACGCTGTTATTCTTAAGGAAGCCCTACTGTGTGCAAAGTTTTCATTTATTTTGTCAGGATCAAACATCGAAACGTATGTTACAAGACGAACACATAAAATATTGTTCATAATACAGATATGGCTAATCCGTATCAGAGCTTCGTAGGGCCACAATTTTTTTTATCTCCTTATTAGGAGATGCTGTGTCCTATATAGAAGATAATGAAGTCCTAGTTAGGAGATAACTGGGCCGCTGAACCAGTGCCATAAAGGCCAGAAAAGCTATACTGGTTGAAAATAGAAACGCTCCGTCAAATGTTAACAATTCCCAGTAGTTTATCAGGTACACACCCAGGTCCGGATCACTGCAAAAGGGTAGCGAAGTGTAAAATACGTAAATGTGTATTTCAGGACTAGACAGCAGTTTAACCTGTATATAATTATACCACTTACATCGCGCCAAACTCCACGCACTAGGTGCATGCTCAAACCACTCCACATTATTACCCTTAAAGTATTGGACAGTCAGCAGTAGTTCTCAACTCCCAAGGGAGTACACAATCTAAGCTGCATTTAAGCCCTGGACGGTTATCATCACATTAATATCTCTCTTCGCCCGGGTACCCAATTTCAGTCGTGTGGGCTGAGGCAATTTACAAGTAAAGTTAATTTGGTCACTTTGGGTTTACCCTGCTTCACAAGGAGACACTGACATTGATCCTAGAAGATTAAAACTCGAACCTGTGCTCCATCCAACTGCTATTGGGGCTCGAGCCAGATGTAGAGTCTATACATACGTCGTGTTTGTAACAAACATCACTGTTGAGCCAACCATCAGTTCACGTTCGTCAACGACATCAGTTGTCCCTTATATAATTACCCTCGAATGACATGATTCGGTTGATGTAGTCCTCAATGCAGTTACAGATGTAACAGGAGACAGCTTGCACATATTGACCGAAGGGTCTGTAAAATCTAGATCAACCCCCGCTTCTTTGTATTTTCTGTGTAACGTATTTCTTTTGTGAATTTCGCTAATCGAAGAATGAGGGTTCTCAAAGTAAGAAGGTTTTTACACAGTCGCGGATCCGGGGGTGGGCTATCAATTACGGAAAATGGCATAGTAAAGAGCCCTCGAACCCCGGATGGGACTGACATTTTTGCATGTTGGACCCCCCCCCCCCCTTTCAAATTGGACCCCCCCCCCTTTTCAAAATC
Source organism: Diodora aspera (assembly GCA_031471655.1). NCBI lineage: Eukaryota > Metazoa > Mollusca > Gastropoda > Lepetellida > Fissurellidae > Diodora > Diodora aspera. Next base: position 11,579 of record JAUELE010128723.1, read on the forward strand.
CTGGATCCGTCCATGTTTACACACAATAGAATGTTGCAATGGTTGATTGTTGATAGCAGTGTTTTCAAAATGAAAGCCTAAAGGGCAAGCCCCTCGTGACCAACCTGCTAGTTTAGGCTATTCTGTAATAAAAGACGAATTATAATTCACTTTACTCAGAGTCTGTTGAAATCTTGTGTAACTGCAAACGTGTAACGTATTTCTTTTGTGAATTTCGGTACCTTTCTTCTTATCGTATCAGAAATGTCCTTCGATGGTGGTCACTTGAACGGAAGTCACATGTCTCTAAACAGGAGCTAATGTTCTGAGTTTGACACAATTAGAACGAATTATAAACTTTTTTGCTTAGAGATCGACTGATACAACCACACTATTCTGAATGACACTTTCGTGTACAGTTGACACTGCAATTCTCTGTCCAAAGTATTGTATTTATGAATTCATTCATTACGCATTCAGACTCGCTGACAAGGGAGATAACTCTTGGAGCTCTATTGACACGCACAGTTCAGCGAGGATTGAATTCGGAAAGAAAAGGAGGAGCTACCCACCACACACACACATTAAATCTGGCTAGTATAATGGAATATTTCCCTCTCGTGTTATATTCCGTGGGACGTAAACCAGAACGTACGATATATATACAGCTCTCTATGAGTATAACCCTTGGACCCTAAATTAGAATGTACTCCCCCCCCCCCAGCAAACTCATAATAGTTTATCCACTCATGGAAAAGGACGCTTTTAGTGCTTTTTTTGACAACGTATTAAGTAGTCTGGTTTTGCTTGAAGAAAGCCGGTGCAGTAAGTGCACTTTGCGCCAGTACTGGGACGATGTTCATGTGACATTTTACCTTTAAAAACTTCCATACGCTGCAGAATGCACAGTTCAGCGGATCTAACGGACCACGTGCAGAACGTGCAGTACGTGAACTATGTGCATAGTTGAAAAATGAGATGCGGCATAAGATTTTCTTGTCGTTTTCGAGAACACAAGACAGTGCCGAACACCAGATAAGACCAGGCTTGCCAGATTGGGAAACCAGTAACTACAAGTACCTTTGAAAGCCGGTGCTTTGGGTTTTTAAATCTCGTCACTTGCTATTTCTCGGACCACTTTTGAAATATCGCATTTCTTAAAACCACAGGGCTGATACTATTAATGAAACCATAATACTCTGTAGATTAAATTTATTACTCTGAAAAGCATATCAATCGCTAGGAAAATAGTGGCTACCATTGCAACAAATTTACTACTTTTAGTTCTTTTAGTTCTTCAGCTCGCTACTTTCAGTCATTCAGATCTGGCAATCCTGTCTACAATAGCTGCCAGGCTAAAATGCGTCTTCACAACCAGCGTAATTATCTATATGTTATGTTTTGCAACCTAAATCTATTAAAGTCTATTTAGTAACATAAACCGAAAATCATCATCCAAACTTCAGCTCCTATCTCGAAATGACGTTTATTATATAACATTTAACACCTTTGAATTATTAGTGCCCTATTTATGCATATATTAAAACTCATAAATAATAAAATAAGGAGGGAACTAATAATTCAAAGGTCCCAAAACTAATATGGTGATACCGCATCTGACGAGCCAAAACACCCATGCAGATCACTCTGCCAATCGTTTTTAGATCTATACGTCTTTCCTAAAAGGAAATTAATCGTAGACATATCTTATGTTGACCAAATAATTTAAATGATATGTTTGCCACTTGAATGAACCATCCAGTCGGGCTCGTGGATCTTTCTTGAAGGGGTGCATCTGAGGCCCTTTCAGGAGAGAAAGGCAAAGAAGGCGCCTCGACTATTGGACCAATCAAATCACTTTTATTGAACAAGGCACCAATCGGATCACTTCTATTATTGAAGGCCCACGGGGCGCCTTGAATCCTGAACAAGCTTCAGATAGTACCTTGGCCATGTTTTACATACATGTAGACTTAGGAGACAGCTATCTCAGCTGATTTTTGAGTCAGTTTAGTAGAAATGTTTTCGTCTGCAGGTACTTTTTTTTCGTCATTGTTTTCTCTGGCTCTGTTTTGGGTACATTTTGAGACTATCCCTAAACAGTAAACCCTATATCAAAATATACTGACGTCAAAAAGAAAGTATACCAAATGATTTCAACTACTTTCCCTTACGGTGAGTGTAATTTGATTGGCATCATCTCATCTTGAAGGGATATCTCTTGTATATCCAACGCATTTGTCAATTTATTCAGGAGTCTCTCAAAATCTTGGTATACTTTCTTTTGGACGTCAGTATATATTCGAGGTACTATTAAGTGGTATCCTGTTCGATAAAAACATGCCACATTCGGCTCAAAATAATCAGTCTCTGGAAGCTTGGACAGGATGTAAACGAGCATTGTTATATTGAGGATCTTCTATTCACGAGGCTGTACGTTTGTTGCCAGAGGGACATATCGTGCTACAGCCAAAAATGTAATGTTCGTCGCAAAGAAAAGCGGTTCTTGGTGAAAAGAAATTTGGCTGTTTCGCCTATCATTTTTGACTGCATGTACAGTAGGAAAATGCCTTCTTCTCAGAAATTCGACGTTGTCTCGAGGCTGCAAAATGGGAGGTAACTCCTCCAGCCTTGTACGCAGAACCGAATATCCAGTTAGTGGAAGAACTGCTGCAGCTTTAAGTATACCTGAACTATCCGAGTCCAAGGTTTTTAGACTTCATGAT
>JAUELE010128833.1:0-14282 GCA_031471655.1 Diodora aspera
CATGTACGGAACTGGAACTTGATTTAGACGCTGAAGAGGAATAATTATATAACTGGCTATCAGTAGTTACGAATTATCATTATATTTATATTCATCAGACATATTTTATTCAAAATAAGAGTTTTTGAAAAATGTTATTTGCAGTGCACAACACGGGGCACGAAATGGAGTGGACAAGGTGATCATTGTCATGACAGATGGAAACAGTCAACAGCCGACGCACACAACAACGGAAGCTAATTTACTTCACAAAACCGCCAAAGTCATTTCTATTGGTATTGGAAACGACATAAAACAGACTGAACTCATACACATAGCTACTGACCATCAACATGTCTTCCAGGTATGTCGCCACTAAACTCCATCGCGATTGTAATTAACATTGAACAATTCATGGTTAAAGATAGTGTGATACTGGCGTTGAATCACGTCTCATATTTTATTCACATTACTCATTTACTATTGTTATACCCCCGCTACAACGAAGTCGGGGACATATAGCGCTCAGCATGTCCGTCCTTCCGTCTTCTTCGTCCCGTACATTTGGTTCCACTCATAGCAGATTTAGATGTGCCTTTTGCATCATTTGCATAATTTATGCACATTTGATTTTTCTAGTCATAGGATTTTGTTCCTGTTTCACTTATAACTACTTCAGAAATGCAATCTGTATGATATGTATTGTGCATCGTTTGCATACCTATGTGATCATTTGCATAATTTATGCACATTTTTCTATTCATTGGACTTGCTTATTGTTCTCTACCTGTAACACCATCATCAGTTGTCGGAATCTGATGAAACTTTACACATGAAATTGTGATCTGTATGAGTTGTGGATGTGCCTTGTGCATCATTTATATATTTGTGGTGTTTGTGTAATGTAAGCACGTTTTTCTTATCATTGGACGTAGTTTTTGTTTGCCCATATCACCGTCATTATTAACTGTCGGAAGCTGATGAAATACGTGATCTGTACAAAGCGTATGTGTCTTTTGCGTCATTTGCGTATATGTGATAATGTGCATTATTCACCTAAATTTACCTAATGATCAGACTTTGTTGTTGTTCCACCGATAACATCATCATTATTATTGTTGAAATCTGAAGAAACTAATTGTCAGGGACCTGTAAGGGGCGTACGTACATGTAGATGCACGTTTTGCATCATCTGTATATCTATGAGAACATTTGCTTAAAGTCCTTGGTGTGTCACAAAAGGCTAGTTACCTACCAACCATTGCATCAGCATTATTGTAGGTAACCTGGCAGCGGGGGGTATCTACGTGAGCTGTGCTCACTACTTCTTTTGTTGCTGATTCACTGACGTAAAGTCTTTAATTTCAGTACTTTCTTGTATATGCTTCAAAGAAACTCATTGTTATCTTCATGGGTTGTTTTACATTACAGGTGGCCAACTTTAACGCTCTGCACACGATCCAACAGGAACTTGCTCACAAAACATGTATGTATTTAGTCAATTTATTTTAATTTAACATACCAGTCTTTTGGCCTTAAGAACACACAAGAAGGAAGTAAAATATAGGAAATACATACATGTATACGTTCACTTTCATCATGTATCTATCCCACCGACCCTCCTCTGCTGCGTAATTGAAGAATCATAATAATAAATGCATTCCATGTTATGCTTTAAGCACAAAACTACATCGCAGCAAAGTCAGTCATGAAAGACAGTTCTGATAAGTTTGCCGGTGAGATTTCAAATGAGCAAACTGACATACTGAAGTGGAAGGGTAGGTTGTTCCTTTCAGATGCAATAACGATGTAGAAAGAAACCGACCAGATTTTACTGACGGAACAGTCACAACATTTTGATCTAAGGAATCAGATAATGTAATGTGAATTGTTTTCTTTACAGGTACAACAACATGTGAGTATACTAAAAATACCACGTAAAACCATAATGAACATCGCTTGATAGACAATTAATTTCGAACCCTCTGTAGTTCTGTTCTACATGAAAGTCTTAAAATTGTTATGTTTGCATAATTATCAGCTTGCAAACTGATACTGATCAATACTCATGGCTTTATGCTAACTTGTAATAATAGTAGTGAATCCTAAGGAATCATATATAACGCTCAAGTCATGCAGAAGGTGCGCTGTGCAGTGAATTGCAATAAACGACGTAAATTGTAATTTTTAAAAATGTGGTAAATTGTAATACACAACAACGTGAATTGTAATTAACACCGTGATATAATTAATACAGTGTGTGCGTGTCTGCTTACCTGGGTGTGTGCGCGTCTTTGCGTGTTTGCGTCCACGTTCTTATGCGTGCATTTGTGACGATACGAGGGGGTATCAACAAATTTGGAGCCTAACGTATTTCGGATGGTTTTATGCTTGAATCCACTTCAGGGAATAATCAACGATGTAATTGGTTATCTTTAACAAAATGCCAAACCAATTATAGCATTAGTTTCCTTTAGCGGGAATAGTCATAAATGACTGCTCCCCATTGTGATGACAAAAAGAACAAAACAGAGTTCGGAACTATGATGACATTTTTGGTTCTGGAGGCACAATCCACATCCCATTGACGAGCGACTTACTGCTGTTTATGGAAAGTTCTCTCCATCTGCTACCATCAAATTGTGGGTGGTTGGACTGAAGCATGGCAGAGAGAGTTTAAAAGATGCCTCCCGTCCTGGACGCCCCGCCACCAGTACCTCTCAAGAAAAATAGATATGGCGCACAATTAAGTGATGGAAAATCGACGAATCATACTCCAGGACCCGTATGCATGATTAGGAAGTAAGCCAATCGCAGCTACTCGTCTCTTTCCGTGACAGGGCAGAGGACTCCTATGTCCCTCGAGACCCGACATGCGAGAAATTTACATATAGGACTTTACGAATTAAGCCGAGTGTTGCAAAGCGATTTCCTGACGCACGTCAAGAGGTGACATGACCAAATAGTTCCATCGAAAGTTGTTTTTATTAATTTGTTTGGATGGTGATTTATAACACAACTCAGTTCATCTGGTAAGTCTGAAATTGTATGTTTTGTTAGCTTTCTCTGAATAGTATCACGCGAAGGCGCAAAGTAAAAACAATTCAGAGTTATCTTGCCATACAGTAATTTTTAAACCAGTTCCCCATTGTACTTGCTTTGCGCTGGAATGAGGTGGGTTTTATAAAAAATGGCGACGAGAGGCATACGAGTCCTGTGCCCGGTTCACAGAAAGAGATGAGTAGCTACGATTGGAAAGTTGGCGTCTTTTACGGACGTAACTGGGTACTTCAGTCAAGAAACTAACTTCCTCACAGTTTGCAGTTAAACGTTCGTGACATTTTCTCCTTGCGAGGCAATGTAACAATTAGCAAACGCGTTCAAGTACTCGCTGTGTGCGGGGACGCCGAGCAACTGTTGCAGACCTCGTGGAACACCTGGCCAATGAAAAGGCAAAACGACACCACGTGATAAATGGGTACCACAGGGTATAGTGGAGCTTCAACTGGGAGAAAACTGATCGAACTATGGTCAGATTATGTCTGCCTCTACGACATACATGTACACGGCCTAACTTAAACCAACATCTGGAGAAATCGGGAGAAGCGAGAACTCGCGTACGATGAACTTACGAGTTCCTCTTCATCAGGACAATGTGCCTGTTCACACCAGCAGAAGTGCAATGATTGCTGTTCAAGAATGCCGGTTTGTAATTTTGCCCCACCCACCCTATTCTCTGGACTTGGGCCCAAGTGACTACCATCCGTTTCTGAAATTGAATAAGCAACGAGTTTATCGATACTGTGGAGTGTTGTTAAGGGGCTAGAATGTGACCTTCTACAAACAAGGCGTAAGTGACTAATGGAATAAGTGAAATAAGTGTAATGCACTACAAGGGGACTATGTTGAAGAATAAAGAAATTTTACAGACAAATTCCAATTCGATCCATGTTAGGCATGTTTTGACATCCGCTCGCATGTGTGTTAGTGCTCGCGTACGTGATCTTGTGTTTGTGAACGGGCATGTGTGTGGCTTGAGTGCGCTAGATAAAGTATATGCAATCCTTGATCCAATGTGAGTGTGCGTACGTGCGCGCTGTTGTGGTCATCGAATGTTCTAGCGCCGGTGTGTGTGTGTGTGTGTGTGTATGTGTGCCCGTTTACACATATCTGTGCACGTGTGTGCCCCTGGCTTGTTCTTGCCCCTGTTCCTGTGCGCACACGCGTGTGCTCGGATATGTGCTCATTGCATGTGTGTGCGCAGGAGTATACTCTGATTACATGTGTGTGCGCGTGAATGTGCCAGTGATTTGTGCCCGTGCGTTTGTGAGCCTATGTGCATGCATGCGTGTGCATGTACGTTTTATGCGTGCCAGTGGGGTTGGGACATTAACAGCGCACGCACATATACACTTACATCGCTGGGTACCTGTACCCACAAACACAGTCACACACACACGCAAGCAAACAGACAATCACATTCAACCACGATAGCAGTCACACACAGGGGATACACGCGCACATGCAGTCACCTTCATACGCAGCCAAAGGGAACCCAAGTGCACACACACACACACGCACACATGGCGAGGGGCACACACACAGGTGTTCATGTCATTAACCGAACAATTGATCTAATTATATGAGAATTGTGACATTTTGATTTAATTCTGGGAGACATTTTGGTCACCTTCTTCAGAATGGGTTTCACACGGTGTGGTTAGGACACTTTCGAGCAATCTGTTGTGATAAAAGGCGTTGACAATGTGAACACACATTGGCGCACAAGAACATGATGCATCAGCAGGAAATTCCCTTAAAGCTCACGCTCACACGCATACTTAAAGAATCGCACACACACACCTCCACACGCACATAAAGACATGAAATCAGCAAGCCATACATGTAAGACATCAACTGTCATTTGTTAATTAAACACTAATGTTAAATGATTTATTACAAATTACATCGGTGAGTATGACAATGTACAATCCAAGACATTTTCCAACTCCCCCGTGAGCATACAACCAATACGACCGTTGGGCGCTAGAAAGTTCACGTGCTCCTTTTAGTAATGAAACAAAATTAAATATGCACCGAATTTCTTTCAGTACATAATATGCAGCACACAAGGGAGCGACCATTAGTATTCGATAGGGCGTGTGGCGTTGGAAGATTTCGAAAACCAATAGTTGGCAGCCAATTTTGAAGACAATAAAGCGATTGCATAGACCACGAGTGAACAAACTTAATACGTTCCAATTCGCCCTTAATCTCGCCCATTTAACATGTTTTACTCCTGTAATTAAATTAAAAATCAAACCTACCTGAAATAGAAAATGCTTGCAAAATAAATCATGTGTCGGCAATTATCTAAGAAAACACAGACGCCATGAAATAAAAAGCTAATTTGCAAGCGAAATATATTTCAGCCAAATCCATAAATATCTAATTGTCGCTCCCTAAGATGTTTTCTCTTCAGTAGTAATATTGAAGAGCGACAATCTCAAATTAGCCCCTTGACGATTATCTTAATATGTATGCGATTACACTTGTATGTTTCAGATCGCAGCACCGTTGTGTCGCCGATCGGTTAATTCTTGAAACAAATCTTTTCGAGAGGCTACAACAACGATGATTACTTGCAATAAAGAAACGACAGATTCGGATTTTTAGAGTGTCTTGTCTGTTTGGCTATCACAACACACATGAATTCTAGTTCAGATATAAACAAATCCGAGTTTAGATATAAACAAATCCTAGTTTAGATATAAACTTCAGACTGTGTTGTTTTTGTCTACTTTGCTCGATTCCTAAACTACACACGACAACAGGCAATGGTGGTGAACTTTTCTCCAACATTCATGACAACAAGGACTGCTTTCGCCTATTAGTATAGTGCCTATTGGTTCGGCTCTGGGCCACTGGACGTCAAAACAAACACAACTCGGGGAGATGATGATGATGATGGTGATTTTGTTTAAGTGGTTCCTGAGGGTGTAAATCGGGAATGGAAAATGACAACATTCCACCTCAGGAACATATGGCAAGTGAGGCAAAAATACAGAAAGAACAGCTAGACATTTAGTATAGATAGTATAGAAATAAAAAGTACGGTAGTAAAAATAATTTATCTGCAATTTACCAATATGGTTGAAAAGTGCACATGGCCCCAGAGCTACTGCATTTGGAAAATTAAACATGTGCACCAAGTGCTTAATATTATTTCTATAAATTAAATAATTACTCAAATATATTTAATAATATTGTTTAGACAAGAATGTATAATTTAGTGGTTGTTTTTAGCTATTTTAAAGTGGATTTTAACTGATAAAAAAGTTTCATACCTGGAGTAGAAAATGACAACATTCCACCTCAGGAACATATGGCAAGTGAGGTGGAGGATCCGGAAGTCAAGAGGCTGGGGAAAAAGAAAGTGATGTGTCTCTGATTGGAAAACCAATCAGAGGACAGGAAAGATACATCAAAGGAAGTGATGTATCTAAAAATAGAAAGAAGGAATGCCCTTGAAAGATGACACAGTGTCTATAAATAGACTGAAGGTTGAAGGGGTAACCCAGAGTGGTTGCCCAGAAGCTGCTGAAAAAGGTATTTAAAGGTTAGTGGTGCTGAAATCAACTGCAGACAAAGACAACATATAACATATACATGATAATGATGATTTTGATTATGAAAATAATTGAAAATGATAAATTACATTACACACTATATACACATTTAGTCATTGGGATACTAGGTGCAGTAACCGTAAACATGACCCGGTTACATGTGCATCAACAGTCTCAATTTGAGATTTACTAAACTTATCAATTCCTACACAATGCCGGCCCAAACAGTAAAACCAAGTTACATGAAACCATAAAGCAACACAAACACAAAGGTTTTGTGCGTAATTACCAATTTTCTCTCCTGCATCTCTCGTTCTATAATGTTATAACTGTCAGAATATTAAATTCAGTTCACAAAGTAGAGTTGGTGGATCTTACCAAGTTTCAGTTAACATGCAAAATAAGATCAAAGGTGAACCATACTTTGGCTAACGAGACCGATATAGCTCCCGGAAACGTTCGATCAGCCTCGTTGTATTTACATATCTCCTCGACAACACAACTTGTGCTTCACTCGTCCAGTAATATATCCCTGTGAACAGATCGAAAGTTTTCTTTGAAGGTTTGAAATTCGACATCGCGTACTGGAGCATACACAGCTTCAGAAGCTTGGCTGCAGTCGAGACACATATATCACCATCCTTACTTGGCCAGAAAGTTATTCTCTCTCTCCAAATAGCTTACATGAATGGTTCAAGTACACAGTAAATGTATTGTATGATAGGAGGTATTGGGTTTGGGTGAGGTGACGGTGCGTTATTAATTTCATGAAACAGAAGAACGGCCAAAACAGTTTTGATTTTGACATTAACAACAAACATCTCTCTAACTGTATCAAGTGAGGGTATCAAAGTCGCTCAATACCATGGGACCGATGGGTTTTCTTAAAGCATAGCGTCACAAAACTAAGGGGAAAACACCTAAATACAGAGCCGGATTTACACTGTGTCGGCAATTGGCTACAAGTACATTAAGAGCCCAAGTAATGACAAAACATAAGCAACACAGAAACCAAGAAAGGCAAAAAGAAAACAAAACCAAAACCAAAGAAAAAACCAAAACAAATATTACAACAAGCCACCCCGCCCCCTCAAAATTTAAAAAAAAAACTCACCTCCAAACAAACATGTCTGGAGGTCCTCCAGCTGACCAAGGCCAGTGGGCCCCAGCATATGCCTTACTCCGTCCTTGCCTGATTGAAAGGAAACAGCAACGCATCTATATATTTATATATCTAGTACATTCTCTTTGCGAATGACTTCTCGTTCATGGCGTTTCTTCCCTGTGAATTCGATGATGTGTCACAGCTTAAAGACTGCACCTATTCAAGTCAAGTTAGTTAGATTTCCTGTGTATAGCTACTAATGCATGTACTATACAATTAATGTGAACCGGCAAGGCAAGACAAGTTCGAGAGCGCCAGGATACTCCACTTGATGGGCTGCAAGAGCAAATGTGTACAGACAAGGCAAGACAGGTTACAGAACGGCGGGATACTCTACGTGATGGGCTGCAAGGGCAAATGTGTACAGACAAGGCAAGACAGGTTACAGAGCGCCGGGATACTCCACTTGATGGGCTGCAAGAACAAATGTGTACGGATAAGTCAAGACAGGTTGCATAGCGCCGGGAGACTCCACCTGGTGAGCTGTAAGAGCAAATGTGTACAGACAAGGTGGAACCAAGGAGCTCGACTCTGGTCAATAAAGAGATTGACTGGTATTTAAATTGTCGTTGGCCCTTCTAACTTACTAACTGTAAAGATAGAAATGCATTCGTATGAAATGCATACAAAGAATTTAAGGTGTAACACCCAAATAGGGCGCAGGAATATGACACTTTAAAGGGTGCAAGTACAAAAAAGTCACCTGTTACATATGCACACTTCTTTGTTATGGTTTCAGCTTGAAGCACGCGCCCACAGCTGTCCTTTTTGCAATAATAACCAAGGAGAAATTGTTCTGTGTCTATTCAGACAACAGTTTTATTTTTGTTATCATCTACACTGATGAGGAAAATAACACTTTAAACAAGAACGTCCAGCTTTTAGTAAGCTGACCATCCGACTCCTTATCATTAAGTGGCTGAGTTGAAAGGCCTTGATGACTGGTATGACGATCTGGGCTCCGAGCATTACACATTTGCTTGCCACTTGATTGGATGACTACTGCAATATCCCATGGATACGTGAAGTCCTCAGTGAGAAAGGATAACAAAATATACGGATGAAAGACGAAAGAGATCACATGTTGTTTCAAACCAATGACACTGATTGATCAAGAGCATTGCACAAAAGATGCCAGCAGGTTATCAGGGCATGTGGTGGTTACACTTTCTACTGATATGCCAGTGCTCTGTCTTGTAATTATGTCTTGGCCATAATAGTTACTTGGTACGCCTTTAAGTGATTCTTTGGGTTTTCCATCCGTGTACATCAAAAAAGATCTTCATGAGCAGTGGTGTCGATTTGTATTTAGCTTTCTGTAACCATGGGGTCGGCTTATTTACTTCATTTGATGTTAAGCACATTTGCGTTCAGAAAGCATAAGTCATGTATGTTAAATTTGTATTTCTGGGATATATTGTAAACGATATTGAACGATATTATCAGCGAAAGTGAATGAATGCGCTTCAGCAATTGCAAACATCATCATTCTCCACAGTCTCACCATCTTCTTCCTTTTCTGTGTTCTTGGCCTCATTTGATGTCGATCATGCAAACTAATTGACACCTTTCTGAATGCTTATCAATTGGCAACTGGACGCCCGCGCAAATACACTGACCATTGAAGTCCGATATTCATGTATAATGATATTGAGTCGATACCTAAATGTCTATTGAAGTGTTGGAAACACTATATTCATCACATGAGCCAGCGAGATATATGTGTTTTACAAAACCAAGGATGACTCGATTTGGAGGGTGTGAAGCCATGCTTGATGTCAATAGATATCTTGAATCAGGATTTCCGGCTTCGCGCACCATCTGTCAATAATAAGAGATAATTGATGGCTTGATATGCCCTGTAAACAGGAGAAACTCTTTACATGAAATAGGTCTTTTCAAAACCCTTTAATTTAATTCAAATTGATTTAAGAGTCATTTTATGTCCTGATAAAATGTTTCTGGAAATGAATCCTTATCAAGTTCAGGTTTCCGATCGTGTTTAATCGGCCAAATGACAATCGGAATTGGTAGGGTCCGATTTCGTATAGGCTTTAACGGATTAATCCGAGTGGTATCGAGCGAACTCGTGGCGCACGTTTGGAAGTGATACGACCAAATAGTTCCATCAGAAAACAAATCTTTATTTTCTTTCGGCTGGTATATTTGTGTTACATCTGTAACTGTTTAATTATTTGGACATAAATAATATAGGTTTTATTGAGTATTATAACAGTGAAATATGAAGGCGCGTATTAACAACAATTCAGAGTTATCTTTCCTTGAAAGTAGTAGGCAAATTATTTTTCTTTTCTTGGATGCGGTGTGTGCTAGACTGGGAACGATCCTATCAAAATGGCGACGAGAGGCATACGAATCCTCTGAACGGTCACGGAAAGATACGAGTAGCTACGAATGCGATCGTGTTGTGACCAATCACATAACTTATAAGGCTTGACAGAAACCGTCGTGCAATACACCATTACCCTTTCAAATTTAGTACAGTTAATTTGAGGTTAAAACAATTATTCTCATAACGAATAATAACGTATTAGATAATCAGATGTTATCAGTCTCAGCCTCCTGCGACATGAGGGGAACCTGGAGGACAACCCGACGTGAGTGAATCGAAATTTAATTTAAAATACAGCATGTTTTCAATTAACAACCAGGATGACAAAGCTGTTCGTCGTCATGTAGCGTCAGTTCCAATCCAAACGTTAATTAAGTCCAACTTGTAAACTACCTTAATATCGACAAGGCACGTGATAAAACGTCTCGTGGGGCCATCTTAAATGTCAAAGAAATGAAATCATTATATTGACGTCCAAAAGAAACTATATCAAGACTTTCAGAGAGAACTGAAGAAAAACAAATATGTGTTGGCTATTCAAGAGATATTTATTCAAGAGAGTGTTGTTGCATTATGTGAGAGCATTTTTGATGAATAGTGACATAAAAACGGGAGTTGGATAAGCGTTGCCCTTATTCTTTCCTGTATCGTTTCTTTGCTTTGTCAGTATATACGATTGGCTTCAAATACTAAACTGACTGACTGATGGCACCCCAGTATGTTAGACTTGGGGGCGGAGTTTTACGTGCCCCGCCAGCTGAAGCTGATTAGGACACTCCTACCCACTTTCTTCTGAAATGCATGTATTGAAGTGATTGCAGAATGTTCGATTCCTTCGTTTTTGCTCAGTTCAAACATATTTTATTCACGAAAGTAAAATTGATTGGGAAGAAACTATGCCAGCTTAGGTAACCTCTCATACAGTCAGAACAGAGAGCATTTCGGTAAAATGCAGCTCGTTTACAACTGTGACAGCAGTGAGAAGTTGCGCCGAAAGCACGTTTGTGGTAAATGAGCGAATACAGCTGTTCTAGAAGGTTTTGATACGTGGATTAGAATTATGATTCTTGTAGTTCTCGTGATTTTCATGGATACCACGTGACCATTATTTCAGTATAAATATGATCACGTTTAGTTTAGACGTCACTTGGCCATGGGATCCAGAGGTGAGTAACTAGGTCTTTTTCTTAGGCGCCGACCTCGGTCACTGGAGGGACGGTACCGCTCCGATCGTTTGCGTGACATTGTCTAATCGAGTTCGAGTCCCTCCATGGCCCTCTCCTGGATCCCGCAGTCAAGAGTTGCGCACTTGGGCCGATGTATATGGCCATGCCTGATGCATTTAAGTCTACTTAATAAACTTGTTTGTTGAATTTGAAAACCCCTAGTTGTTTCATATTTTGATTGCCGGCCGTCAAATATATGTAGAGCCGTTTGACGTCACACAACTAATCTTGCCACGTTGCATTGGTTACAGTTAACGAAATGATTGTTTATTACGGTCCGCACATACTAAATGTTAAAACATCTGACACGACTATGCTCCAAATAAAATACTCCGCTCATAGGATAAGCTCCTTATACAGGTCTCTCTCCACAAAGTGAAAAGATTTGGCTCCAAGACTTTTGCTTATAAAGCACGATCTCTCTGGAAATACTCTCGTATTCACAGGAACTGTCTCCCATCCTCTGTCGGCTCAAATCTGAACTGTTCAATAATCAGTAACTTAAACAATAAAGTCATCCCTCATTATATTCTCATCCTTTAGGAAGTAATTGAAACGGTACAACATCATCGTATGTGACATTAAGCCTTAAACCCACCAAACAAAATTAGTTCAAGATACGCTTCGATAACATTAGGTTCGGTACGGTGTGCTGACACATTTAATTGAAGTGCGCGAGAAAACAAGAACGGAAAGTATATCTCAAGACGCACCCATTTCACTATAACATTGCCAGTCTTACAAGCACCAATACAGGAATATAACTCAAGAGCACTGAAAACGCAACACCAATAAAATTAATGTTTTAAATCTGAAGGGGTGGACTCTGTCTCTTAGCAACGTTGATTTGGAAGACGATTGAGAACAACACAAGACATGAACTTGACTTCATCAGTGTATGGAAGACGTTAGGGGCTAAAGTCAAACGACGATATCGTATATGGCCGCCATGTGAAGCAACTGAAGCCATTCAGCGTCTTTTCGTGGACCTTTTCAATAGTGTCCTGCGGGATGGGATTCCGCTCCTGTTGCAGTGCATTATTTCAGCTTTCTGGAGTTAATGATTTGGTGGCGACGTTAGATACGTTGTCTATTGTAATCCCAAACATGTTCGATATGAGAAAGGCCTGGTGACAGAGCTGGCCATGTGAGGACAGTGATATGTTTTGGGGGTCAAAAGGGATTGAAACGCGTTCTGTGTGTGCTGCTGTGTTATTCTGCTTAACGTTGCTGCAGGGTGAGACCGACTCATTGGAACATCTTCGTGCATATTGGAACTCGCGCCCTTAGGGCCAGGCACCCATCGCCAGCACTAAAGATCAGAGATGTAGACCACTCAGCCACCGAGACTTTAATGTTGATATATGCCCCTTTCAAATTTTATCATTTACTGGTGGATAGTTTCCAATGTAGTTCATGTATATCACTGAGCTCGACTCTTTCCTATTATAAGTGTTGAGAGATTCTTTAACGTGCTTGCACGTGTTGGGTATACACTCTTAGGGACATAAAGTGTCTTCAAGCCGACGTTTTGATAAATATTTTAAATTGAATATTTCGCGGATGGCTTAACCTTGTAGAAGCAATTTTCGAAAGTTTGCTTTTGGCGACAGCCAGACGCATAAATTCTTTCAAAGTAATTCTCGGAAATCCAGCTAGGTATTCTGTGTATGCATATTCACGAAAGCTCGCGTTAGCTACGGGATGATTTAGAGTTGCTCTCCAGGTTTTGTCGAACTTGTCTAATATGCACTTTAAAAAGTTAAAGACTTAGTGCATGTGAATATAGTGATCGTTAGAGGATGAACGAGCCTATAGTGTCATGTCAGCTTAGTTTAAGGGAGCGACAGGGAACACCAAATTAAATGTGTTCGTACGTAATCTCCAGGGTTATACTGTGTGTCTTCTCGTGACGTAAACCTTTTCTGCTTGCCTGTTTGATTCTACACTGATCAAAAGAAGTTAAGGCAGCTATGTCGCCTTGTTTCTTTCCGTGGCGTACGGTCATGTCTATATCATGTCATGTCATGAGCATATTATTGCAATAAAACTGTTAACATGACAATATAGAACATCATATGGGTGATGACAATAATAATTAGCATGAGTATATTATTGCTTTAAAACTGTTAACATGACAATATAGAACACCATATGGGTGGTGACAATAATAATTAGCATGAGTATATTATTGCTATAAAACTGTTAACATGACAATATAGAACTCCATATGGGTGGTGACAATAATAATTAGCATGAGTATATTATTGCCATAAAACCGTTAACATGGCAATACAGAACTCTATATTCAGAAGTCACAACTTGTCAAGTCATACGTATAAATATCAATTTAACCCGCATGTCACCCACGCAATAAGAATTATATTAAAGCTGATTTCGTCTCTTAAACAAACAGGATCTAACAAGGACACTACCACATCGTTAGCATTGTTTGAAGTAGCTTGTAATCCTTTGTGTCTAGCAGATACAATAATATCCGAATTAATTGTGCCAATTACAATGTGAGTAGGTTAGCTCAAGGCTCCTGGCGTTAATTAAGCGGTCCACTTGGTCCTTATTACTCCATTATACTCTGTCCGTGAGGATAGAATCCTAGGCATGTCAAATTATCTCCACTTGTTGACAACCTTGAACTCTCAAGGCGCCGGTAACCAATCATACAGCAACACGGACCTGAAACGACGACCAAGGGAAAAAGGGTTACTCTAGATCTGTACTTTGATTTAGCCCCAAGGTATCTGCAAGTAGGACTTAGAACATGGATTAGGTTGATGCTGCTTATAGGCTGCTTCAGGTGCCAGTTGATATGAATTATTCTATGAAAGAATACGAATATATACTGACGTCCAAAAGAAAGTATACCAAGATTGTGAGAGACTACTGAATAAATTCACAAATGCGTTGGATAT
>JAUELE010128943.1:0-14277 GCA_031471655.1 Diodora aspera
CCTCTTGCACATCACATTGCCCTATGGCTGAAATATTGCCCCCTGCAATGTAAAAATCCATTTCACTCACACTCACTCTTGGTAAAGAAAGACCTTGATTGTGCCCACATATTCAACTTCATAACAGCTTGTTAAAACAGAATTTCTTTTGCATGCATGAGATGTGTATCACAAGTTGTGCATTCCTTGCAAGAGTTCAGCTCTTCCACTGATTCACTGTTGCATCTTTTCCAGTAACAACACCGACATCTGTCATGAGCAATAGTGTCACTAACCCAGCACTTGCTAAACCAAGGCCAAAGATCATTCCCCGACCTAGGTTTCAGAATCCCACCCAGAAACCTGGTGTTGTCATCCCGATGGGTCCGCACCCAGTCCAACCCTCTCCACAGAACTATCAAGTGAAAACCGTTTCCAAGCCAACAATACAGATCAAGCAAGATGGAGGTTAGTCATTTATTTTTTTTAGAATCAACTGTGAATTGAAAAAACTCTGTCAAGGTGATACCCCTGACGTTTCAGTGTCTCGTGTTAATCCATATCCTTTTCTCTCGCCAGGAATGAAGATAATTACACAAAGTCTGCCTCCAGGGACGAGCAAAATTCTCCCCAAGCCATCTCAGGGGCCTGGTGGTACAGGAACTCCCGTGGTAGTTGTTAATGCAGGACCCTCGGGAACTGCCACGACAACAGTCACCATGGTGACCAAGCCAATTACTACACTTTCTGGTACTTGCTTCTGTGTGTTTAAAAATTGTTTTCCAGTGCACATGTGCTTGCCTATGATCTGTATATACCTAAATGATATTTTACAACTATGTTATTTAAGAATAGTTTGACAGTCCCATTAAATAGGTTGCACTGCACTGAGCTGTGAAGTTAACTTATGATCTGTGTAAGTTAGAGACTGTCTGTGATTTGGGGAAAAGGGGGGGCAGTCATTGTTCTCAATTAATAATGCAGGGCTCGAAGTTCCCACCAGTCCGGTCGCCTGTACCTTAAAAGCCAAATAAAACTTCATCATTTTGCCCTGTTTCCAGCAAGCCATCCTGGAGGCAAAGTGCTGAATATTACTGCACCTGGTGGACGAGTTATAGCAACAACATCAAAGGCATCTAATGTCGTCACTGTCAACCCAAAGACACTTCACCTCACTGCTGTAAAAACTGCTTCCGGTACAACAGGTAGAGTGTATCACCATTTGCTTGTCAGCGACCTCATGTCTAACAACTAATTTGTTTCAAATATTCCATGAATCAACTGTGGGTCAACTTGTTGGTTTAGCAAGGAGATCAGGGCACTGATGCTGTGTCAGTGTAAATGTTCACTCAAAGCCAATAAAAACACAATTCATTTTTTCGGATGGTATTATTTCAGGACTGCGTTTTTAGCTGTCTGACACATAAATCAAGAATGGTTTCAAATTCGAACATGATTTATTGCGGAATAACACATTACCATTACATTATAAATAAATTTGTAAATTTGCTCAAAACGGAAATGGTCGCTTCATTTCGGATTGCGTTTGTGATGGCTTTGAGTGTAGTTGTAAAGGTTTGGTAAGCCAACAGGTAGTCACTTTTTCATCTGTGGTATTTGACAGACACACTTTAGTGATCTGACATTTCTGTGACTAATCATGCATGAAAACCACACAGGCAATGAGGACAAGGAGAACATTCATGCTAGGATTTCTTCTGTGTGTAGCCTATTGTTGTTATAAAATGTTCTGCTTTGTTGTGATATTGCACCACCACTTTGCAGAGCTCCCCATAAGCTGCGTAATTTCGTAAATACTCGGTAACAAGGCAAGCAAAATTGACACCGAAACCCAATATGTCTTAAAAGCCCTGCGTAATGTACTCAGTACATCGATCACACAACACGTATCGAGCGAAAGCAAATAGGTCTAGAAATAGTACTAAACATGTAGTTCAATAGTGGTAGAAAATAGTGACAGGAATTTCCAACCAAAACCAACAGCCATCAAGTTTTGCACATTATTTTGCAGTTGTTTGTGCAGATGCATGAGAACAGCAGTCGGTTTGATTTATAAAAATATCAGTCGTAAGAGGTCTTTAATTGCCTTTTTTGCTCTACATTGGTTTTGACAAAGGCACGTAACAATTTTAATAATCGAAATAGTCTAAAATACCCAAGATAGTAGGATTAGTGGGAGTAAATACCCAATAGACCCAATCCCGTGGAGTAAAAAATAGCTGATTACCCAATTAAAAACTTCCAATACCCCACAGCTTTGAAAATATCGAGTAAATAACCCAATAGCTCAAAAATTATCTGGAGCTCTGGCTTGGATTTGTCATATAAATATTTATTCAGTTGTGTTTGACAGAGATCATTGACAACCAAGCTGTGGCTGAACTGCTATTCTGATTTCTATCTGTTTCTTATTTGGAATACAAATGGGTAGCAATGGCTACCGTTTTTGTGAATTACAAATGGACAAAGTACAAGCTGCGTATGCTTTTCTTGTTTTGTCAGTGTCTAAGCCTAATGTCATAGTGGTCCAAAAGACGCAACCCAGACGATCTCAAACCCCGACACCCCAGGGAGGACCCGGTCGACCCCAG
Organism: Diodora aspera; assembly: GCA_031471655.1. Classification (NCBI taxonomy): domain Eukaryota; kingdom Metazoa; phylum Mollusca; class Gastropoda; order Lepetellida; family Fissurellidae; genus Diodora; species Diodora aspera. The sequence continues at coordinate 2,592 of JAUELE010128943.1, forward strand.
GCAACTGTTATCTCCTCTAATTCTGGACTATTTGAGAAAGTAAGTGATTATACACCTGAGCACTGTTTCTCAAAACAAGCTTAGTTAAAATCAATCTTGGCGACTCATTGATTTTAGAATTAACATTGTTGAAATATTTTGGAGCAATTTTGAAATAACTTGGATGTACCACTGCATATTATCACTGTTACCAGCGCATTTTCCTTTTACATCTTGGGGCGTTGGATGGCACAGTGGTTAGCGCGTCGACCCAGCAGTCTGCCAGCTTTGGTGGTTGTGGTTTGAATCCCTCTCGGGCACCTCACTTTCAGCCCAAAGAGACAGAAGCCCCGACATCGATGTGATTTTGGCGAGTCCATCGTGATGTGGCTGAAAGATTGCCGTAAACTATGTAAAACCTCAAATTACTCACTCACTCATATTAATTGCAGGAGTTAGTTAACTTTATTCAGAAGCAAGAACTGGGCAAACAAGTATCAGTGTCTGTAACGTCGGCATCTGCCCTGCAGAGTGGCTCTGGACGACATCCGGAGCGGAAAGTGATAATTACTGCAGCGAGCTCTGGAGAAGGAGGCAGACAGGTGAGGACAGTTGTTTCTTTGGGTATGCAGGGGTAGAAATGTTTGTTGATTTCAACCTGTCACCTGAGACAGGTTAGACAACTTTCTCTTTGGAGGTTAACCTGAACAGAATACCTCAATCAGAATGTCTGACTATAAAGACAAGCAACAGAAGACAGAATGAATGATTAAAACTGGAAATATTAATTTGTTAAAATGAATTATGAACACTTGTAATAAATGTCAAATTTAACGATGTACTCCTCGAAAGTTTACACGTCGCAGGAAACAGGAAAGTTTATTTCGGCCTTGTCTCACCAAATTTTTACCTGTCCAGGACAGGTGAATAGCCACACATCCTGGAGTATGATGAGAATTTTCTGACGATTCTGTAGATCAAAACGGTACTGTTGTTTTTGGATCAAAGTAGTCGGCCATGGTGTTGCTGGGTTTACACATTGGCGGTGAAAGCAGTTTCAGAGTGGGGTGGTGGCTGGGAGTATTACAGTGCCAATGTGTTTGGACCCCCACCCCCCCAAAGTACAGACACCAAAGTTATATGGCTAAAACACATAAAATACAAAATCACTCACTCACTTTTTCATTTTTCAGGGTGCCCACTTTTTGCAGAGATCTAAATCAGAACAAGAGGGGCGTACCTCGTCATTACTTGCTGAACTGATACAAGCAGCAGGGATTATACCTGATGGAGGAACTGAGACAGGTAAGGTTTCTGTACATTTTCAGCTCACACAATTAGAAAGGAGGGGGAGTAAAGTTTGAAATTGGGCAAGTCAAAATGGCACTCATACCTGCCTTTGAGCAAGTAAGTTGTAAGTAAATTTCCTAGCTGGTAAATAGGAACTGAGCAGAAGATTTAACTCCGTGAATGGAACTGTATCTATGCAAATAATTACTCTAAATGTACCCATTCCTCTTCAGTGTCTGGGGTACCAAGTCGGGCTTCCAGGGAGTGACGTTGTGTCACTTGGATAGAATAGGGCCTCAGCAACCCAATGCTACAAGGCAACTAAAATTGGGATCGTGTGCTTTCTATTTCTTACTGTCAATCCTGTGTTATCCCTTTTCCTTAGAGCGTCTGCCTCACAACCGCAAGGTCGGAGGTTCGAATCCCGGCTGGGTCACTTTCATTCGACTCAAACATTTGGTGCCCTTTGTGCCAAACGTAGCACTATGGTTGGAATATTACCCCCTGCTACGTTAAATCACATTCACTCACTCACTCCCTTTTCCTGATGTGCCTCTTACACATCACATTGCGCTATGGCTGAAATATTGCCTCCTGCAATGTAAAAATCCATTTCACTCACTCACTCACTAAATGAAAGCCACCCATTTTGATTAAGCTCCACACTATATCCTAGGTACAACTCTCTGAATAGGGAGAAGGTACAATGTGGAAGTGATTCACAATTCTAGAATGTTTGTGTTATCTTTTACATTTCTGGTCGTGAAAAGCCATGATTCATTGATGTAGGCTACATGTATATCACAAACATTGTAAAATAGTGTATTATCATTGTTTTTTTTGTTATTTTTTATGGTAACAAGTCATTCTGCTTGGTAAATTAAGTTGACACTTTCTTAAGAAGACAGCTGTTTCCACTAAGGAAAATGTGGGTATACCTACCACAGTATGTTGAAATTGGCAACAATATTTCTTTTAAAAACAGATGGGGTAGAGAAATGTGTGGAAGTGAAATTAAACTAGGCCTGTGATACACATCAAGGATTGTTCTAAAGATATGCTATAATGACACACAGATGTTGGTGAAAAATTATTTAAGTTTGATGTTTTTAATATTGGCTTGTAGTTACTGGTTGAGTTGTGGTTTCATTCTTTCTGCTTGATCATTGATTGTCTTAAATTTCAAACTTTCAAAACATTGTTTTTTTCGCCTCAGATGAATGCAAGATGGCTCAGTGATAGAGTGTCTTCCTAGCAATCTGTTGATCTAATGGTTGTAGGTTCAAATCTAGTCCTGCGCCATGGCTGTGGAGTCAAATTTATTTTTTCAAATCAATTTTTGCAAGGTTTAGGCAAGTCTAGTTCTTGTTAAAGCAAGTCTAGGTTCCTTGATTCCACATGAAAACAGCAGAGGAGAGAGGGTTCTTTTTCAGTAAGAAATAAAATAATAGAATAAGACAAGTTTTCCTGGACTAAGTGTTAGTCTGGTTCAAATCCTTGTGACCCCGTGGGATTTCCGGGGAGTGATATGATGTCACTGAGATAGAATAGGGCCCCAGTTACCCAATGCTTGTCGTACAAGGCGACCAAAATGGGGATATTTTGCTTTCACTTTTCTTTCTATCAATCCCTTTTATAAAATTATTTTCTCTCGATGTGCACCTTGGACATCACGTTGCATTATGGCTGAAATATTGCCCTTGCAACGTAAAACATGATTTCAACTCAATAATTTAAATCCTCTCGGGTCACTTGATTTTTAGCCCTTAGTTCCCTTATGCCTGGAGAGAGGAGACCAAAATGAGTGTAATGTAACTGAAATATTGCTCAAAACCATGTTAAAAATTCAACTGTCTCAAAAATAAGGAAGTTGGTGATCATTTTAGATTTATCACAGTTGGTCTCAACCTGTCTATCTGTCAACAATTTGACGTCTCTACTCTAGTTTGAGATGTCTTTAAATATATCTCTTTCAGTACAAACCCCATGGAGCTTCTGGGGAGTGTCATGGTGTTCAACTCTTTCAGTACAGTGTTTTTTGGTTATTTTAAGGCTTTCCCCCTTGCCATCCTTCAATACTGTTTCTTTGCAGTCTTGAACCACAGCTTTTCATTAAATGTTACATACCAAGACAAGAAGGGCTGTGGGATGGCGCAGGGTTAGCGTATCAGCCCAGTGATCTGTCAACCTTGGCAATCATGTTTCGAATCCCATCCGGGTACCTCTCTTTCAACCTGGAGATTGAAGCCTTACACTTTGACACAGACCAAAGGTTGGCGACACCATGGTGATATGGCTGAAAGATTGCCGAAAACTACGTAAAATTCAATGTCACTCTTACTTATCCAAGACAAGGATGTGCTTCTATGCCTGTTTAGTTTATATCCTTGTGTGGCATTTAGAAGTCCGAGGGTTATAAAGTAACAATACTTCCCGGGGATGTCGCTCAAACACCAGAAAGAATAGGACCCCAGTATCCCCATGCTTGCCGTAGGAGCCGTCTAAAATGAGGATCTTTTGCTTTTTCTTTCTTACTATCAATCCTGTGTTGTCCCTTTTCCTGATGTGCCTCTTGATCATCAAAGTGCGCTATGGCTGAAATATTGCCCCCTGCAATGTAAAAATCAATTTCACTACCTCACTCTTTTATTATTTGTTGGGCTTCGTGCATGGTGTCACTGCCAATGTGGAAAGAGTAGATCTCCGTCATCTCTGTAGATGACAATTAAGTGGGAATCTTCAGCTTACGCTTTTTTCCCCTCGTACATCGGCTTTTTCTTTTTCGGTGACTTCTGTCTCAGCATGCATTTGTGTGTCACTCAGCATTTTGATCGAAATGTTGTGGGCAGTGGAGTAGAGAAGTGCAGAAGTTATGTTTGTTTTGTGTTTAAATATTGTGTTCTCAATCTATTCCAGTTTGTACATATCAACAATCTAAAGTTGATCTGCAGAGCCCACCAGCTTGTACATGAAGGTATGTTTAATACTGAAGATCTCTTCCAAAAGAGGGGTGCAGGATGGTGCAGTAGCTAGGGTGTTGGCCCAGTAATTTGCCAGCCTTGGCAGTTGTAGTTTCGAATCTTGCCTGGGTACCTCTCTTTCAGCCCTGAAATTGGTCCCTGACCCTGATGTGATGTAGGTGACACTGTCGTGATATGGCTGAAAGATTGCCAAAAGCCACATCAAAATCTAAAATCACTCACTTCCACAAAGAGGGATCACCCTGAGGGATATAAGGTCAAAGTTGATGAAATTGATATTGAATTCAAGACAACCCACTCAATGTTTGATCTTGTATAGTGCTGAATCCAGGCTTCATAATTAAAGCTTGTTCAAAGCTCTCTGTGCATTATTACCCTGGTGTAACCCAAGCAGCTTCTTGGCACCCTGTTTCAGCTGGGTCGACTAAGCAGTTACGAGCAAAGTGACACCACTGACATTGTGACGTCATTATGACGTCAGTGTCTCAGTGCGAGGGAGGGAGTTTGAAGGCCTGAGAGCTTTTGCTACACGAGCTGATCACCCATCCAGCTACTGCCAGGGCTCGACGTAGCTTAACTTCTCAGCGAGTGACCCACATGCACAAGACCAACTCAATCTCCCCCAATTCGCACTTTCCCTTACTCATAAGCCATTTCAAGCCCTATCAGGCAACAGTCAGGCCAAGGAGCCGGGGGGTTGGGGGGCTCACCTTTGTTTTTTTTATTCTTAGCACCAACTCAACCCCTTGAAGCAATACTTGGATGGGGTTTGCTCCATTTTGCATCATGTTTTTTTTTAAATTTCCCAGAAGGCATGCCTCAGATCCTCCTTGAAAATGAAACTTTTCATGAAATATATTGTGCCATCCCTTCACACAAACCCTGGATTCGGCAGTGACAGTGTTCCTCTGTGTTATTTATCTTCAGGTTACAAGTATATGTTTGACGAGAAGTTGGTAACCGTGTGGTCAGCCCCAAACTACTGCTACCGTTGTGGAAACATCGCTGCCGTGCTCACATTCAACAACCCCGACTCGAAGGAGGCCAAACTGTTCCGAGCTGTTCCAGACAGTGAGAGAGTTATCCCCCCTAGAACTCAAACTCCATACTTCCTGTAATTAATAGATCAAATGTGGGTTTGTCACAGAAAGGGACCTAATGCACATTTAAGGTTCCCTTAAATCTGTGAAAAATTATGTAACTTGTAAATTATGAAAACATTGCTTAATGAAAAGCAAACACAAAATGCTTTATGCAATTGTTTAAAAATGCATTGCATACTGCTTGGTAATTAGTTGAGTCGAGTGCACATGATTGTCAGCTTTGACTGGTTGACTGATTTTGTTATCTGCATACCCGGTAAATGCATCACTTTCCATAGTCTGTAGTGGAGAGCAAGCACGTATTGCATTGTCGTTGACCAGTTTCAATACTGTAAGTATGTAATGCAATTTCAGAATGTTTTCAACTGATATTAGAATGCAAATAATTGCAAAATGTTCTGTAGGGTAAAATATCTATGTTTTGCAGCTGAAAGTTTGAATACCGAATTGTCTGAAAATAATGGAGGGGTTAATACCCAATTGTCGCAAAAGCTTATCTGTAGCTCCGTTACCAGTGTTTGAATCGCACCTTTTGAGTTTGACAATCTTGAAAGGGAAAATGACATTAAAACAAAGTGAAAAGGGTGCATATGACCAAAAAAGTTTAGAACCATTTATGGTAGAACGTCTTGATCAGAACAAACTCTTGATGAATGGATACACTAATTTGGGCTGTTGCAAGTACAATTTCAATTAACTAGTCATGTCTAAGTTTGGTACAAAGACACTGGAGGGTGGGGGGGCCTTATTAGTTAAATGTGCTAGATTGAGATCTAAGAGGCAAAACAACCTTTACATATATCATTGATCAATTCCGAAATTTCAAATTTATGCAGTAGTAGTCTGGGCCGCCTTGAGCTCACTTAACCACATTCTGACCCCATGGAATTGTAAAGGTTGCCCACCCCTGCTATGCGATGTGGGAGTGCACTGGTTAGCACATCGGCCCAAAAGTCTGCCAGCTTTGGCAGTTGTGGTTCGAGTCCCGCCCAGGCAGCTCTTTACAGCCTGGAGAGACAGGAGTCCCAACACCGTCGTGATGTTGGTGGGACTGTGGTGATGTGGCTGAAATATTACCGAAAACCACATAAAACCCCAAATCATTCACTGACTGACTCTGTGATGTGAAATATGTTGTACTTCTGTTTCTGTTGAATATGATAGTGAATTTGCAACGCCAAAATTCCAAGAAATAATCCTGAAAACGTTTGGTACCTTTCTGCCTGACAATATGTTATTTAAGAATAGAACAACTGCTTCACGATGTAAATGCATTGTTGATTAATTATTTTAACCATGAATGTGGGTAACGTGGGAGTTGTTTGAACTCCGAACTTGATGTCAGAATATGTGCTAATTTACTTGTAATTTACGTGAGACACAAATCCAACAATAGACTGCGCAAGAAAGCACAACGAATAGTGCACGTCATTCTGAGTGGTTCTGGGTTCAAATTTTCACATTCTAAAAGGTATGGTAAATGTTGAACTGCTTTGATTGCTGCATAGACATAGTAAATCTTGGTTGGTTCTGAATAATACTGACAAGGGCATTCATATTTTTCCGTGACTATCATCTTCTTTTGACTATGTCGCAAGAGGATGAAGACATCTCTCTTTGTTGCTCGAGGATGAAAACATCCCTCTCTCTCTGCTCTATGACTAGATGGTTTTATTTCCCAAACTCACTCCGAGCAGGATTAATTTTTTAAATGCTTCCATTTTTGAGTGCAAATAAGTAGATGTTGACAAGATCATGTTATTTTTACATACTAGTACCTCAATGCTTGTGATATATTTGACTGAAATCTGAAGGAATAGAGGTCGGGTATGATTTCGCTTCGCACGTTTTCTTGAATATTTTAGATATTTGTAGAATATATACTTTGTAGTTGTTATCAGAGATTTAAGTGATTTGGTCTCTCACTTCAAGCACCCTGGGTCCAGTATCATTATACTTCAGGGGGGTACTGAATGTCGACTATGTAGAAAACTCAGTTGCTGAACTTCATTTTTAGTGCAGTCTTGGTGGCCAAGTGGTCTACATCGCTGATCTTTAGTGCTGGCGATGGGTGCCTGACCCTGAAGGCGCTGGTTCGAATCCTGGACAGGACTTAACCGCACCAGTAGCAGAATAGGTTCTTTTCAAGGAAATGTAATCCCAAAACAAATTATGTTGAACATTATACTTATCCTAAGAGGCAGGAGAAAGAGAGAGATGTTTCTTTCATTTCTGTTGGTCTCCTTTTCGAAATCTCTTTTAGGGTCCCTGGGTATCTCTCTCTCAGCCTGGCACTGTGGTTAGTGCATCAGCCCAGCAATCTGCCAGCCTTTACAATTATGGTTCGAGTCCCACCTAGGCACCTCTCTTTCAGTCACGGAGAGACAGGAGCCCCGACAGCGGCGTAATGTTGGTGAGTCTATGGTGATGTGGCTGAAAGTTTGCCGAAAACCACATAAAACACCAAGTCACTCACTCACTCACTCAGCCCGGTGAGATCCTTGAAATCTGGGGTATTTATGGGGGCCAACAGCCTCTGTCAAATACCCTAGATTCACTTCTATGCTAAACAGTCATCTCGAGGTCAGTGTTTTGTCTAATCAGTGAGGCATCTACAGCAAAAGCTTGAGCCCATTCATGTGGCACTTCTCTCCTAATACTCAGTGAAGTAAAGACATTTCTGCATGTTTATTTGTCAGGAGTTACTTCCCTTACTCATCCTCTCTTAATTATGTAACGTTTCATTGGTGGTGTATATATTTAGCACATTTGGATTTTCCATACACACAAAATGACTATCATAAATAGTAGTGAATCCAGGGTACTTGACAGAGGCATCTCTTCAAATATGCCCAGGATTTCGAGGATGATCTGGAGCATGACCCTGAAATCTATGTAATTTCGGTGACCCTGGTAATATGACTGAAAGACCACTTTAAAAATACCTCGCTCATTCTTCTTTGGTCAGTCTAGCAATCCGTTGTCATGGCATCCGTGAGCAGGAATCTTGCCAGGTTCAGCTCATATCTGCAGAACTTGCTTCTGTTCAGCTGTGATAGGAGACCCGATATGAAAGTACTGTAACTGAAATATTGCTAAAGGCTGTGTGGACCAAACACATTGTACACAATGCACATCTAGTTAATGAAATATTACTAGTCATCAACATAATTCAGTGAGATTATGAACTGGTTGCGGGGTCTGACTGAAATGTTATTGAAAGTAATTTTTCTAAATCATCAAATCATCCATTGACTACCTTTGCTTTTGGTTCCTGGATTCAAAGAGGATGTGTATATTTGATTTTTAATGTCCAAAAACTGCATGATTTTAGTTAATGCAATATTCTAAACACTGAAGTTAAATTTTGTCATTGTATATATATAAATGTAATTTTGTAAATAAAAATACGGTTTGTACAAAAATAACATGTAATTGAAATAAACTGAATGACTAGTGTTTGTTTTTGTTGTTGTCCTTTTTGGGGAATGTGAAGAAAACACAGCTAGAACTCCGTTCAAGAGTTCGGAATTTTGTAAAATAAACCCCTTTGAGCAAGAATCTGCATGTTGATTGATACAACTTAAGTCATGCATTGTAAGTTTGTAATCTGTCTTTTCAACTAGTGCAAGGGCAGATCCAGGATTTTGTCATGGAAGGCACTCAGTATGTGAATATCGTTTGTTTGAAAATTGCTTGTGAACTTGAAGCTGAAGGGAATTCCAGGAAGGCCCTGTATTCACTAAAGAAGGCATACCAGTATTTTGAACTAGGATGCTTTATGTTCGATTTGACTGGCGTCTGGCCTTTGTCGTTACTTTCATAGTAGATCTATGCTGAAGTGTACTACTCAACATTTGATGGGGATACTGGATATTTTTACCAATTAGCAGAGACTGATTATACATTTATGCCAATCAAATTGGTTTACACAATCAATTTACGTTTAATCAAATGCCCATGGTTGTCACATGCATCAGAAAACATGTGTACGTGCACGTTGAAAGGAGTGTCATTTGGTGTTGAAGGCAACCACAGTTGACAGTCTGCATTGCCAAAAAAATTGGTTTCTTTATGGTTAAATGTGAAACGTTATGCAACTGCAAACCCAAACATGGCATTTGAGTAATGAAAACATGGCAAGGGAGCAGGAATGCTGAAGGAGAGTGCTACGCAAGAACAGGTTGTAGGAACTTTAAATGTTTCACAGAGCGTGGTGTCCTGTATGTGGCACCGTAACCTAAACACTGGAAGTGTAGCCTGACAACATGTAGGATGTCTGGAAAGGGCGACTGTAGCTGCTGATGATCGACCTTCAGGCAAGACGTCATCCAATGCAAATCGCAACGCAACCATGAAATGAATTGTAGAATGCTTAGAACTCGTGTACTGTTTCTACCCAAACAGTGAGTCAACGACTTTATGAGGCTGGATTGAGGTCTCGCAGACCACTTCGATGAGTGCCTTTAACCCGACATCATGCTCAAGACCGTTGACAGTGGGCAAACCAACATGTGGCGTGGACCCTGAATGACTGGAGGCCATTGCTCTTCACTGACGAATCTCGTTTTTGCTTGGACCACACAGACCGAAGAGCAAGGACATCGAGACATGTTGGAGAAGGATTCCACAGGCAACATGTTGTCGAACATGACAGATAAGGTTGGGGATCAGTTATGGTCTGGAGCGGAATATCCATGGATGGAAAAACACTCCTGCATGGCATTAGTCATGTGATGCTGACCGAGGTTCGGTACAGGGATGAGATCCTTGATCCCGTTGTCAGATCGTTTGCAGGTGCCATGGGCCCACAGTTTATTTCTTCAAATTCTAAGCCTTTTTTTTTTGGTAATAATCTCTTTATTCAGGATTCAGATACATGTAGTGATGTTTCATACAATTTCCATACATTTTCATTGATTGACATTGCGCTGCTGAAGGCATATTACCATAATATCTTGTCAGTAATGAATCCCTGTTTGTTTGTTTTTAAATAGAAACACACTTCACATTTACTCTCACTTACATTCATCCAAGCATACTGACAGACGCCACAATCCTATCACACGCCATGCACATCAAGTTCTAGAAATAAACTCCACTGCAACAGTACAAGTACAGCAGAAATTGATATACAACAAAAACTGTGTACTAGTGACTCCGAAGGGAAATACATCAGTGAAGTGAGTTGAGTGAATTTACCAAATATATACAGACATTAATATCCATGCCTCAATCAAACTTGGTGTGGTACATCATCCCAATTCTTAAAGAATTTTAAGTTACCAGATCTTTTCTCAATCTTATATCTGAACTTGAGCTCGTTCTTCAAAGCTTGCATACTTGGATGAACACTCTTGACTTTACATCTGTAGATGAAATATTTTGTAAATAAAATGAAAAAGTCAAATATTTTGTCTGTCACTATTTTATCTTTAGCCCCAAGTATGATCAATTCCGCTGAAAGGTTTAAATTGTGAACATGTTTACATTTATCATTAATCCAATTCATAAACTCCTTCCACAAATGTTGTATAATCTCCCACTCCCACAGGAGGATGGTTTCCCTTATAAATGATAAAATTTGTTCTCCAACAGTGTAATTCTTGTACTTCTCCTGTTTCATCGCCCCTATTTCGAGTAAGATCTTGTTGGCATGCTGTTCTAAACTGTCCGTTATAAACTTCTTGGAAATCGAGTCGTCGGCCATTTTTTTCGGTTTGCAAACCACGAGGCTGGTGATCATCAACTCTTTGCTCGCTGGTTGTCAGGGTCATACACGTCTCTAAAGATGTTTTTTTTTTGTCCTTCCGGGTGTGTTGCTTGCGATTTTTTCCGCATATTTCGACGGTGACTCGCCATTAGATGGTAGGATGCTTTGGATTTTGGCGCAGCCGAACTATTGCGTTTTCACACGACGTACGCCATACCGGAAGTCAACGCTTTAGTTTTTGACCCAATCCTAGATTTTACCCGGGTTCAAAAATGAGAACTCGCTGGGTATCTGATTTCAAACTGGTTGAAATACGGTAGTTGCAACTCATGATCGTAAACATTTCAACCAGTTTGAAATCAGATATCTTGCGAGTTTTCATTTTTGAACCGGGCTGAAAATCTAGAATTGGATCGAACGTTAAAGCACACAGGTTTTGGATGACACTGCAAACGGCATAAAATATTGAAATATTTTTGTTTGTGGTTTAAAGCCAACGCAGATCTTTGCGATCAAATCGTTTATCGTTCGTCGGCGGAAAATTCGAGCACGATCTGATCGCAAACGATTGATTCGTTTGTACACCGCACACACACACGACGAACGATTTGATCGTTCAC
>JAUELE010129054.1:0-14275 GCA_031471655.1 Diodora aspera
CAGTTACACGTGGCCCGAGTTGCAGCCGGGGGTACCACACAGGCACCATTAGAACATCCCCCTACTGCAGTGTCACACAGAGTAACTGGAATAAGACAACAAACATTTAGCTCTTGTAAATGTAGCACCGATCAACGAGAGCAAAAAAGAAACTTTTCTATGCGCAATTGTCTTAGGTACATCGCGATGACGATGCGAATGTCCACAATGCATGTTTGTTGAATACATAAGTTGTCATCATCGATGGGTTGGTACCATCCACACTGTGTGAAATAAAGTGAAGCGTAATTATAAGTGAACCCTACTTCAGCTTTCCTGTAGAAAAGTATCTTCAAAACAACGGACAATCCATAGCATTTCTCTACTCCCCAAGAGTTATACAACATAAGCTGTCAGATATAGCGCTAGAAGATGTTAACATTCACCCTACCCTCACTTTCGTAATAGGTACCAAGTTTCAACCAGGTAGACTGAAGCAATTTACGAACAGAGTCACTTGTCCATGGTTATACCACTGACTTTGCCAATATCTCAGGGTGAAGCACTAAATAATAGCTTTGAAATTTCAAGTAACTTTCTTTGTCAGTAATGACGATTCGCAGCGTCGTATCTTACCTTGTGCCTCTATATTCGCCACCTGATAGATGACTGTCATCACAGCAATGGCAAGGGAAACTTTAGTGTACTCCATGGTTGAGGTTGAGTGTTTCAGAGAGCTGAATGATGCTCTTGCTGTTTCAGACCCCACATTTATACAGATCCAGACTCTGTGTTACCTCTGAGAAAAACAGCTGACAGTTAAGTTTCATTAAATCGTGGTCTTCCATTGATTGACAACAACAGTCATCACTTCAAATCAGGTTCAAATGTCACCAAAAACTCGCTGTAATTGTTTATTTCCATTTAAAACATCTCACACGTCAATGTATTCAATAACAACATGGCGGTCATTGTTTCCGTCAATCAATGTCAATAGAAATTATCAGTCTAACGTCGAGTTTGACAGTTTGCCGTCCATAAATTGTTGGTACTTGCTTTCTCCTCAACAATAATGCATTAAAATCCTTTTTCTTGCCTCTATTAAACTTTTGTTTGTTTACATTGTTGGTTTTTCCATGTACATTCTTCTGACGGACATTCATATGTCACCACGTTCCACGACTCGGAGGTAAAAAGGTTACATGTTACCGGTCAGAGGCCGATGATCACTGGTTTAGGGTTGATGTTGTGCACGTTAATAATATCAGCTGTTCTCTGATGGAAGATGGCTATAGTTGGTCGTTTTGTAAAATTTCATCAAACTGCTTGGACGATTCCGAATTATAAAAAGTCATAATTAAAATGTATGTTATAAGTAATTTAAATGCTATAGGGTGTGAAGAGAAATAGGGTTCACAATCATAATTAAGGTTAATTGAATCAACCAAATTAGGAATTGTTGATTTTAACGTCGTTTCAACAAATCTCTAATCTCTCACTAATCTATTCCAAGATGTTGCATACACAAGAAAGGAAGTTGCCATCTGTACAATTGTTGTTAATCACCACATATTCTACTTCCGGGCTGAACTAAAAGCTGTCACAAATAAAGTTTGAATAACTGATTTGATTATTTGACCAACACACTCCTTTCAATGCGGAGAGAGATCGATCGAAAGAAACATGAAAACAAACGAGCAATCATAGGGTTACTGGGGACCTATTCTTTCAACGCGACATCTTGTCACTCTCCTGTCACGTGGCAGTGGTTAAATAGATATTGAGTGTCTTAAATATCCATTTTCTGGTTTACGTTCCGAACAACTGTTACTGAATATAGTGTGAATATGTATATAATATATATACAACGTGTATATGTTGTCTGATATGCTGGTAATATACTATAAAATTGTGCCCAAGTAGATGAAAAATAAAATGTCATATTAGTCGTGATGGTGATAAAGTGTAAAACTAGGAAGATTGCTGACGAGCTCACACTCTTCGTGTGTCTCTTAGTTCAGTTCAGTAATATATCAGCGCATTAAACCCCCACCCCCACCCCGAGTCGTTTGCCTTTTATCCTCACTCAAATTTCATTCACCTCAAAATACGCATACACTCTTGGGTGGAACATTCACGGTTAATAAAGCACTGACCAGGATAATGGGTGAATGAATTGGTGGATAGATGAATGGAGGGAGGAGTAAACTGATGAATGTAGAGTAAATAGATTGGTGAGTGGATGGAGAGTAATGAATGGTTGGATGAGCAGGTAGATAGATGGGGGGGGGGAGGGATACATTGAATTATAGACTAATGACCTATCTGCATCAGCTTCTTCATATGATGGTCTCTTATCCCAGGCAGAAATGTGTTACATTCACAAGAGAACCAGATTTACTACATCAGCCTTTATCTAATCCATTTTGTCAGGCAATCTTTTGTATTTCGCCATTATGTTATTTCATGTAACTACTATAGGAGAGGTCATACAGAGTTGTCCTAACTTGCTCGCAAACTCTTTCACTGTGTGAATAAAACATGTTTAAACCAACTATCTGCCATTAAAGTCATCCGGCAGAGAAGCCAGTTCCCTACGATGTCAGTCAAGATCATCATCAGAGAAAGAAACACAAAGAATAAACATCCAGATTTTTGTGAGTATCTGTGTTTTCTTTTTTATATAACCTGTCAGCTAAAATGTACATGGGAAGACAAAGAAGTATGTGATATATAAGGTGGTATTGTGCTTCAGTGGTTCAGAGACAGATATCTTGTCACGAAGATGAAGCCCGTTACAGCTGTACGATTCTATGTTGTTGCTTTGGTGTTGGTGTGTTGGACATCTGTAGTCACGTCACAAAGTAAGTACTTATCATCAATAACACAAATTTTCCCTGATTATTGACGAAATTTAACTGTCTGCAAAGCGTTAGAAGGCTGTAATCACAATCTTAGTGGTGATACCAAAAACGATCTGTTACTGTTTGAGTGTCTGAGGCATGAGTATAAAGTGCTTCACGTATGTGAGTTTTCGATAAAGGCATAACGTTATACGTTCATAGTCATTTATGAATATATTTTAAAATCGCCAAACCTGGAGACAAGGTACATGTACAGAAAAGGACAAAATGACGAAGAAATATTTGAAACAGACCAAGTGCAACGATTTATCGTTGGATTTGTAGAATTTAATAAGTAGTTTAATTTAGTGTCTCTTTTAAAACACAAACATCAGTAACGATAAATATCTGTTAAAATATGTACAGATCGCAACGGACCCACTCAACATGCAACGCGCGTGTTAATGTTTCACCTCGTAAAGACATTTGTTCTTGTTTAGACCTTCGGGTCTTAAACTGCGAAATGAATGCATTCCAAACTTTCCGATAGAATTTTGAAAATGTTCGTAAACCTTCGGAAACGTTGTACTTGCATATAAATACATTCGTCATATACTCGGAAGGCATCCGCAAATCTTTGAAAAACCCGCAGAGAAAGGTTCAAAATGGCGATTGCTAATGCAATTTAAAATTAAATCCGTCTGCATCTGCGGGACTAAGAGACTATGGCGTTGTTTAATTAGACATACATTTTTACAATGTATGATTTACTGTTTAGGTTATTTATTTCACACAGATAGCGCCAGATCTATTTTTAGTGAGCACGCATCCAACGTGAGCACGTATCTAATATTTGAAATATCCAACAATTAACTCGCACAACAATGTCGAAGCGCACATGTGTATGAAAGTGTGTTTAGTTCAATAAGTGGAATTGGATGCTTAAAATGTCTTTATATTTCCAGCTTTGTGTGACACGGCTGGTTGTCTGAACGGGAACTGTGTGATACCACCAGATGCTCCTCTACCGACATGTAACTGTTCTCAAGGATTTCGTCCTTCTGTCGTAGATGCAAATGTCTGTATTGGTAAGTAATAATGTATAATTTGTCAATTGTCTATGCAAATATTTCAATTTTCGAAACCCCAGACAGAATTACGACTTTGGTTTGCATACAAATAATCACTGATAATTATTAGAAACATGTTTTCGAGATTTAAGTCCTCCAAATCTAGTCTGCGCCGTCCACGAAACAACTGTCCTTTCCCGTAAGCTGAAAGCTATGTTTAAAAGATTATTAAATGCTGAGTAGGTATAGAACAAAACAGATTACAAACAGTAAAGTTAACACAAAATGTATATTTCTCTTCCAGACGTAAACGAGTGCTTCGAAGTTTCCTACCCGTGTAATGCTTTTCGAACTGGGTATTACACATTTGCTGACGCAGGTGTCTGTCAGAACACCATCGGTGGATATAACTGTACCACCTGTGCTCCAGGATTTCGACGGTCATTTGATGGACTCTACTGTGTCGGTGAGTAAAGTATATTATTCTTTAAATTGAATGGCCCAAGTTATTATAAGGTTTTGGAAAGTTAATAAAGGTTTCAAAGGTCCTTGGACTATCAGTCAGAAAGCCAAGGAGAGACAGAAAATATTTGTTTGGCCACATGACAGGAGGTAACATAAACAGAAGGATGTCAGACGAGCAACAATTGACTACAGTCTTCCTACATATTACATAACATGTCACTAGTGCTGAAGAATTGTGTCCACGTAACCATTTCAAGCTGGACTAAAGTTGATGCGAGACGGTTAACTTTTGTGTGGCTATAGGAGTAGGGGTGCGAGGATACTGACAATTATGTAAGATGTCCATAATGATAAAGAAGCGTACACCAGCGTGTTGCTGGATATGTCAAACATAATTTCTCTGTGATAGTTAGTATTTCTACATGCAGTGATCATATTGTAGCTCGCAGGTTTCACTGCATCTAAATCATCCAGCTTCTCACTGGTGATGCGGGCTTTTCCCCTGTACTGGCGAAAGTGGGGATATGGCTGAAACATTGCTGAGTCCTACTATAAATCCAAACAAATAAGCAAATATATATTTGAATGTCGACAGGTGTGCACACTTTATCTGTGATTTACCAAAAAGGGGCGCGAGATGGCGTAGTCGTTAACGCGTCGTCCCAGCAATCTGCCGTCCTTGGCGGTTGTGTTCGTGTCCCGCCCGGGCACCCCTCTTTCAGTCCGGAGAGACAGGAGCCTCGATGCCGACGTGATGTTGGTGAGACCGTGGTGATGTGACTGAAAGATTGCCAAAAAGCACGTAAAAGCCCAAATCACCCACTTTACCAAAAGGAGGCAGGTGATCCCCGTATTGTTCTGAAGTTGGAAAATGTACGGTGTTCATGCATAATCGTAAAAATAATAATATGTCTAAACATCATTTATATTTTTTGGCATTGAACTTAATGATGAAACAAACTGTGACAACCAAATACATCTACATCCTTCCACGGTACTTTCTATGTGGGTCAGGGGCACTGTATGGCGCAGTGATTAGCGCGTCAGCACAGAAATCTGCTTGCCTTGGTGGTTGTGGTCCGAGTTTTGCCCTGGCACCTCTATTTCAGCTTGGAGAGGCAAAAGCCTTGACACCGACGTGATTTTGGTGAGACCGTGATGATGACTGAAAGACTGCCGAAAACCACATAAAACCCCAAATCACCCATCGCTTGTATGTGGGTCATTTTGAATGTAACTACACGCTGCTTATCCAGTTTATTTGTATCTTTACATTTGATAAATCACCTTGAACAATTTTTACTTATAAGTTAATTACTTCCGGTTTCAGCTACTCCACAACCTCCACGACGTCCCCAACCTTCCCTACCTTTCCAGTCTATGGGGTCAAATCTCTTCAATCTTTATCTGCTTGATGAACTCGACCGCAAGAAGTAAAATAATGCATAGCTTGGGAAGCAAATATTGAACAAAATCTCCAATTTTCTGCAATGCAAGTGAAAAAACATTCTTTAAAATATATTTTAATTGTTGTTTTCGTGACAGTATTTAGACGCAGCTTGCTCATAACCGTTTACGATAATGGTATACTGACATTCAAAAGAAACGTTACAACACTGATTTCAACTCTTTTCAACCCCATATGGTTCTAGATCACAGTTCATCAGAAACTTTTTCACATTTTACTCAGTGTAATTCAAATCACATCATTATAAAATAACTTCATCTTGACTGAATATGTCTTTCATATCCCACATAAGTTCGTTTTGACTGGTATAGTTTCCTCTGGACGTCAATATAGGTTGTCATTAAAGTTGGATACCTGGTCAAACTTGGTGTTTTCTTTCGAACTTATTTATAAACCTTCGAAGACGTTATACTTGCAAAACTGATGCATCAAGATGCATTCGGCTTTGATTCGGAAATCGACGGAACAGTCTTCGGTAAACCCTCAGAGGAAGGTTCGGAATAAGGCTGGCTATTTGAAAGTAGAAATAAATCCATCTGCATCTGCATCTTTTGGTCAGGTTCTCTTGGACATCAATATAGGTTCTCATTTAAGTTGGATACCTGGTCAAACATGATGTTTTCTTTCGAACTTAGTCATAAACCTTCGAAAACGTTATACTTGCAAAACTGATGCATCAGGATGGCTGATTTCGGAAAACATTCGGAAATCGAAGGAACATTCTTCCGTAAACCCTCAGAGGAAGGTTCGGAATAAGGCTGGCTATTTGAAAGTAGAAATAAATCCATCTGCATCTGCCGGGACCGGCGTTATTTAATTAGACATACACGTTTATAATGTATGATTTACAGTTAATGTTATCTATTTCACACAGATAGTGCCAGACCTATTTTAATATTCGGGGGCGCGTATCCAACTTTAAATGAAATCGAAAGTCATTATTTTCAAGAATTGTTCTCATGGTTGCCCAAAGTATACTTCTCCAGTAGAAGTTTCTCGGTTTGTTTGACCAGAATCGACAGAAAATAACAGTCAAACCTCCGTGGAGTGATATAGAGTTCTATCATATTCGCAAATAATAAAAACTGACAATAAAACTGATTTTCATTCAAGTTTGTTCTTTTTGTTGTCTGCATCTGAGAGTGAGTTACCTCGTCATATTTTTAGGAAAAGGCGTCAGTCACATTTCTTCTCAGAGCCTATATCCATGAAACGGAACTAAGCCACAACGTTGGAAGTAACTGGCTACTTCGGAAGTAATGGTAATGTATGCATGACACCAAAGTAATGTTAACTTCTGAAGTAGCAATGTAGTAAATCTACTTGTACAGTAATTTGCCAGACTACTTCAGACGTAGTTACTCTGGTAGTAAAGCTTACTTCCGAAGTACGTTACTTCCTTCTCATGCATACGGGACCTGGTAGGTACTACCCTAACGACGCAACTGTTCATCCCTGATATCACTTGAAGGGAAAGGCACACAGTCGCTGAATAACTAACTTTATCCAATGCCAGCCGACTACTGTGAACAAACACCCTTCAGTTTAGCAAGTCTGGGCTGCTTTAGAATTTAAAACAATATTACAGTTTGCAATAATAATATTCCAGAGACTAATAATTAGTCAAGTACCATCCTAATGACGCAACTGTTCATCAATGATAGCACTTGAAGGGAAAAGTACACACTGAGAGAGAAACAATTGAACAATGGGAAAGAGATGCCACATAACTGTCGACTGACAAGCATGGGATTGCTGACACATTTTGCAATCTCCTTCGAAGTACAATACAATACAATCATTGAGTAATGAAGTTCTCATGGGCCTGAGTGCATTCAGTTACATATTATGAATAACTGGCGTGTAGTTGTAAGTAACAGAAAATACATTCATAAATATATATTTGTTCAATGAATACCTGAAACACAATACCTAGCCTCATATACTATTTACTATTTACTTCACCCCGGGGTGAAGTATTCACAGACGGCTTTTCAAAGGGTTATTTAACCGACAACCGTGCTATATCTTTTGTCCATTATTCGTCGTATGTTCATAATTGTATGTATATGTATCATTCCAAAGGCTGTTTTTTAAAAGAAAACAATGCGTTTGACCACGTATCCAACTTGAAGGAGCGAGTCGATGACACGTCCACACGGTGCTCGGTTCTTATAGGTGGAGCGTTTCAATGTCAAACATGCTGAGACCATCATTTCATAGAGCCTCTGGATTGTGAAATCGACCTTAACTCATTGCCCCTCGACCGATTTACCCACTATCCGGATTGCCGCCTATCTTCAGGGATCAAGGGGTTAACATGAATATTATGATAACGCGCTAAGGGGGAACAACACTGAGCCAGCAACGTTATCTGTGCACTCCTTATTTGGATACAGTACGTGGTGAAAATCGCTGAGTCAGCAACAGTATTTGTGCGACCCTTATTTGGATATAATTCGGTGGATCCGAAATCACGTGTCCCCACGTTCCCTCACACGAATGTCTTTAATATAGGAGAGAGAGAGAGAGACGTGTCCTGCCTCTCAGCTTCCTCTCCGTGCAACCATGGTTCCAGATACAGAGAAGATTCAAATTTGTCAAGTAGTGCGTGTGCCGGACAGCCAGGTGCAAACGGTTAAAGCAGATTCGACTACCAAACTTTTTTATGTGCTCGGCGTTAAGATCCTGAAGGAAAAGAATTGGAATACACCGTTCCGTGTGGACAGGCAAACTTTCCCCGACCTAAATACAATCCAGCTAACATATTCTAGCGTGAAATGCGAGGACGTATTCGAAGGAGATGGCTTAACAATCCTCATCAACGGAGTCGGATGCCAGGTAAGTAAACACTTAATTCCAACTACATACTACTATTGTTATTAGAGAGGTTTCGCAAAGGCACGAAAACGAAAACGTAAACGAACACGTCATCAGTCTGTGTGTACTGTGACGTCATTTCGTTCACTAATGTTCGTAAGCGTCTCGTTTTGACGAACATCGGCGCTAATGTTCGTAGTGACGTAACGAACATGCCATTAGCTTGTATTTCAAATAACGCTGAAGTAGTTGTATGACAAATGAATTAATTTGGAAAACAATGTATTCCTCAATTTACAGTTTCTTTTAAAGATAACATAATGCGATATTTCTGTCATATATCCATGTTGAAAAACAGTGCGCGCTGGGCATTTTCGTTCGTTTGTTTGCGAAACGTGTTTTCATTCGTGTTAGCAACGAAAACGAAAACGAAATAAGCTTGCGAAACCTCTCTAATGACCCATATATCATTTCAGGTGTGGCTGGGCATTGGCCTTTCAACCTGCTCCTGTCTCAATATGTCTGAAAGTGATGTTTAAAACCATAGAATTTTGTTTTTTTTGGGTGCCAGTCTGGCCTTAACATCCTTATAGTGACGACAGAGGTGTGTGGATTACCAATGCAACTACATATCGTATGGGAATATTAAAGATTCGATTATTATTTATTTGGGAATAAATTATTACTTGTAACCATACAGCTTTGTCAGTCAGGTTCTGTGATCATCTTGACTTTAAATTCTCACGGAGCACTCAGTGCGATGACTGGGCAGTCATCACAGCACTGAGCAGGTTATTTTTTGTTCTAAAAGTTGTGATTAGCAGTTTTACACATTCAGATGAAAATGATTAGCGTTTAGTGCAAACTGATCACCATTAGCAATTGGCTGAAGTTGACTAGCAATCAACTGAAATTGACTAGCAAAATGCGATGCGACCCCGAATAAAAAAATACCCTGCTGAGTAATTCTACCCTGCTGAGTGATTCGTACCCACCCTAACATACATGTACCCTCCCTCTGGTCAGTTGATGACAACATAACCTGTTTTAAATACTGATGTGACGTTAAGGCGTTATCCGTGCATGCCTAATGCTATCTCATGAATCACTCAGTGCTGTGATTCTTATATACCCCGAAAAACCTAACAGAATAGCTGCCATTCAAGAAAAATGCAATTCCACATAAACGATAATGTATCTGACATTTCTCATTAAGCCTTACGTACATCGGCCTTACAACTGAGAGCAACCAGTTGCAAGTCGGGTTACCGGCAACTGAGGGCAACTGACAGCAACTGATCAGTTCGCGAGTCTGGCCGGTGTGCACCCTCTTACCACTCGCTTAGTTGCCGCCAGTTGCACATGTTCTACTATCTCACCACTGGTTCCACCGAGCACAATTTGGTCATGTGACTTCATTTTACACTAAAACAAAACAAAATGGCGAATGATTGGACCGATTCCGCTGACGATGTTTGTGCATGCATGCATGCATGTGTGTGTATTTATAATATACTAATATTGGAGTATATTTATTGTTTATACTTATCCTGTCTTACGAATATTACATTTATGCCTTTTTCTTCGAAAACATCCAACTGAGAACTTGTTTCTTCATGTTAAACTTGAAATAGTCGTCTGGAAACACCTCTTGCAACGCACCCAGAAGCCCCTTCGTGATGTCACATCTCATAACATCCTCTTCCTTTTAGAGCCAGACGCACAAAGTGTAGAACAACATTGTAGAATCCGGCAAGGAACTGCAGGGGACGGTAGGGTGAGCTCCGTTGATTCGTAAGACAGGATAAATATAAATAATAAATATACTCCAATATTAGTATATTTTACTCCACAGAATATTTTGCAATTGCTTTTAAATAATACCAGTTTAAAATTACAAATAATATTTTTTGCAAACCAGTTCATGCAAGAAATTCTGGTTGAAAAATGTAATAAATTTTACCAACCTCAACTTTCTGAGTTTATCAAACAATAAAATATTGTTGGATTTTCTCTGAAGTCAAAGTATATGCCTGTTTCTAAATTGCATCTCAGTTACTGAAGATATAGATTGAGTTCTTGAGAAATAATTTTCAGACAAGCCATCTTTGAAAAGAAGGAAAGAAGGAACCAAAACATCAACAGTTGGTTCCATCCCTGTTGAAGCCTACGGACTTGATTCAGCTGTAGTGGATAAGCTCAAATTAAACAATTTTATAAAAAAGATGGAGAAGGTAAGAAGTCTTTGATTCTGTATCTATTTTATAAAATATTTTTTACTAGTCTTCATGACATCACACATTTCCTTTTTGATACAGATTGATAAACTTTCGATGAATTATTGAATGAGGATTATGTATCTATAATTAAACATTTATGAAGTTATAAAGCTTGGGTAAATCCATATTGATGGTAATTGGTATGCTCGCTAAAAGTAATAGATTTATTTTATTGCACATGTTAACCTGCTTACCACTGAGCTGCAGTCGTCTGCACACTTTTTATATTTGACGTTTATTGTGAGCTGTACCACTTTTCCCTGTCTTTGGCAAATTCACTGATAAGGATTTAAAGTAATGATGCACTCTAGTGCATACCACATAAAAGAACAATCAATCAGATGTATTTGTTAATAAAACACAAATCATGAACATTAAAAAATGAATTTGTCTGTCGTAATATGTCCTAAAACCTAATATGTGCTAATCGTAATGAGAGAAGCTGCATGTACACTGACAGGACCCACCCCTATCCAGATGAGCATCAGCTTGTCGCCCACAAAAGGCAAACTTCTTGCCTGACCCCAACACTGAACAGGACAAATCGACAAGTTAAATAATATTTCGGGTGTCATAGCTGGATCAGATCTATGCCAGACTACTTCGTTGTTAGAAAGTCATACTGAGGTTATTGGATATGGCTAGGTTTGCATTAAGTATACCTTTCTGCCTTTGAAGTTTGACGTAATCATTGTGAGCACAGTGGATAGCTTGTCTGTACAGTAATCTATCAGGTTTGGTACTTGTGGCTTCAAGTCCTGCTGGGGGACCTCTGTTTCAACCTGGAAATGGACAACATAGCTAACACTAGTGTCGTGGCTGAAAGATTGCTGAAAGACACCTTAAATTAAGAAACTCACTCACTTACTCCCTTCAATGTTTATACTATTAAGTAATTTGGTAGAAATGATGCTTATTTCTAACTATCAATGCCCTTGGGATTTCAGCTAGGGAATGACAGGATATTCCAAAACAATGACTTCAGTAATCTCATGGTTGCTGTAGAACAGAGTCAGTGCTTCCCAAACATTTTGGCCTTGACCCTTGAATACAGAATTTGTTTTGGCCTGGTGGCCCTTAGGGCTTTAACCACCACACAAACCTCAGTAGCATCCTTTGGGTCACAACCATGGTTTGGGGACAACTGCTGTTGAAGATTGCAACTGATCATGATTGTGATGTAAAGCACTAACTTGGCACTTGTTACAAACAATTTGCAAACTTGTTCTGTCATTGCAGTTAGCCACAGAGGAAATCCATGATGTGAAAGAGTGTCAGTCGTGCAGGTAAAGTATTAAGTTTTAGAATTTAGTTTTGAGTTTATAGACCTATCATGAATGACAAGATTTTGTGAAGCATCTTACACGAAACAAAGGTTAAAAGTCAGTTTTAGCCAAAACATTCTTGCACAGCTGTTGAAATGATATAATTGATTGAAAAGATAGCAAGTGTTGGATACATGTATACATTTGAATTTGACCTGATTTTGGCCAGTTGATTTTGATTTGTTTTACAGGTTATCTGTTTCAGCAATATTTCAGTATGTGATCATGTAATAAATGCTGCCATCTCCAATTTGAATGGAAGATAACACCCATATCACCTTGACACTGTAGTAGCATGGTTTATTCATACTAAAGGCTTTCTAGACTGAAATGTTTCCTGTACCTGACTTAGCTGAGTTTAATTTGCAGGGAACACCAAAACACACTGGACGAGGCTGCAGCTAAGAAACACTTCCTAGCATATCACAGTCACAGACTCAAGTCCTCCCAGATGGACAAGAAAGTAGATGAACATCTAACAAGGATGGTGAGTCATTGGATAGTCACTCTGAAGTATTAGTTTTTGGTAATGTCCATAATTTTTTCTGTGGGGCTTCTAAGGAGTGGTAAGCTGTCACTTGAAAGAACAGGGCCTTAGTAATTTAATGCTTGTCATACAAGGCCACTAAAATGAATATAATTGCTTTCACTTTTCTTCTATTGATCCTTGTTGAAGCTGCTATCTTCTCCCTTGTGTGTCTTGCACATCATATTGGATTCTAGTTGAAAGATTGCCCCTTCAATATAACACAACAATATGGAGTTGTCACCTCAGATTTCATGATTCCAAAATTGAAGGCAACACGGCCTAGCATACAACAAACTGCTACAGAATTTGGTAGAAGTGGTGCTACAATTAATAACAATTTTTATTGACTCTCAAGGTCGTCAAGCTATAACTGAAATATGATCCAGGGACAGATCCAGGATTTCGTGAGAGGGGGGAGGGGCGAGGGGCTCAGCCTTGGGTGTGACGCCCACTTAAATTGGTCTGTGCTGCTTCCTCCAGAAAATTTATAAAAATATACCTCAGAAGACACCAAATCAAGTCAATCTGGTGTTACTTTCGCACAGCATTTGGTGTTTCTAACCTGCATAAGGAGGGGGCTGGAGTCCCCCATCCCCCAGATTGGCGAATGCTACCCATAGCAACATAAAAAATCCTTTCACTCACTCATTCACTCGACACTCAAAGACTTTTGGAGTTTTAAGTTTCAATATGATATGAATTTGATAATGAATACGACATGGAAAAAAAATGAAGTTTATAGATTTGTGTTTACTTTTTGTCTTGTCCTTTGAAAACAGACATCCATCAATTTGATTGGAGAGATTATTAAGGACTTGCCTCGACCTTTGGACTGTTCAGACGACCTGTTGTATCAATACAAGGAACAAATACTACGCCGCATGCGAGAAGGATCTCTCAACAGCTGATGAATTGAAGTGATTGTCAATGTCATGGATTCCTATGTCTCTCTGGGAAACTAACTTTTCTCTGGAAGTAGACTCGATGGATGGCGTAATGAGCTGGATAATTAAAAAAAGTTGAAAATTCTCTGAAGCTTACAATAGCTCAACATCCACCAAATACCAGTAGTAGCTACTGTCTTACAAGATTAGTTGAGCCTGTGCAAAGGTCGAAATATTGTCCCATAGGTGGGATGGTGTGCTCAGACGAGTTCATTTCAAGAGGTTAGGAAGTTGCACACACTTGTAGTTACTGAGATTCATAACAAAACGCTCTACTGCATGGTGGTTGATCTGCTACATGCATGATTATTCAAACAATGTGACGAAGCGCACAAGGTCAGGCTGTGACGTACATTATTTGTCATCCTTCCATCGACAGTTGCACACTCAGAGTGGGTGTGCTTAGCGAGGTCTGCAAATCACAGCTCCACTTGCGTTTGGAGACTTATGACAAAACTCTTTAGAGGCTGGTCCCAGATATATACTGAGTCAAAAAAGAAACTTCACATTCTTTCTTCAGGGCACTATAAAAGAACAAGAGATGGTAAGATGG
>JAUELE010129164.1:0-14275 GCA_031471655.1 Diodora aspera
CAGTAACCACCATTATCACAATAAATCATTCGTCATCATCTCCCCGGCTTGTGTGTTTGACTTCCAACCATATTACGAACCATATTAGCCGAACCATATTAAGCAGGGCTACATGAATCACGAACAAAAACACCATATTTATTAAGTAAATGTTTTGTCGTACTTGAAGCTATAGTTATATTAATGTATGTATACATTTTTTCACTAACAAGGTAGCCCAGAAATCCGTAAGTTCCATGTCAATGGCAACAGCGGCGAATATGTTGCTCAGGAGGGTGAAGAAGTGAAATTCTGCTGCACAGCTCAAGGTTACCCAATTCCCACAATCGCCCTATCAAAGAACGGTAACTCAGTGGACGCCGGAAGTACAGGTGGCGCTGCAGAACACGTTATTCTGTCCGCCACATGCCGGGATACAGGGAATTACAGCTGTGAAGCAACTAATACTGTCGGGTCCAGGAGCTCAGGGATGAAGCTCCAAGTGAAATGTGAGTATATGACCACCACAACGGCGGTTCCAAAACAGGGCCCTGGCGTCCCCTATGGACCAGTTGAGCTGTGAAGGAAATGAGAGAGAGTGGAGATGAAAACAATGGTGGAGAGCGAGCTATAGGGGTTTAGGCTGGAGGCCAAAGGGGCGACAATCTGAGAAAGGAGTGAACCATGCACTGCTGTATACTATTTGAAATATACTGACGTCCAAACGAAACTATAGTTCTATACAGGCAGGTATGGTGTATCCTGCCCAGAAAATATTTAATTTACAGAGACTCTAAGACACATTTTACTGCTTTTATTTGGGTTAAAGTGAGTTTTGTAAATGGACCAAATAAGGCAATATAATGACAGGGACGGAAACAATTGCAGAGGGGAAACGATTTAAAGGTCCACAGGCCGCCATGGTCCCGGACGCTTTGGGTGTTCTAGATAGTTGGAGAATCGTTGTGAATGTGGCTGGTGAATGTGAATGTTCGTATGTCAATATGAAAAACAAATTTTGCATAATACATTTCCGATCTTCAAACCAGTACCACCTCATAGTTCCCAGAGTTCATAGATCACTTGGTCAAAAGTCCTTTTCCTTCTGTGTTCCTGTTCTCTGGAATGAACTGCCGATGCGACTAAAAGTCTCACCATCTGTTGCTGCTTTCAAATCTGGACTCAAAACACATCTATTCAGAACCTTTTACAATATCTAACATGTTCTTGTTTTTTACTAGCGCTTCGAGCGATCACTTAGTGAACGGATTTTAGCGCTATATAAATACACTTATTATTATTATTATTATTATTATGTTGATCGATGTCACAGAGTTTAATATCTGCTATTATGTTGATCGATGTCACAGAGTTTAATATCTGCAGTCATTCAGAAATACTGCCATCGATGATAATTACAATAATCAATTAATTTAGTAAGGCATAAGACAGCATACATCTCTGGTATAAAATAGCATGTACACTCTAACTTATTAAAAATGCCTCCCCATAAATGTACTTAAATTACTAACTGATTTATGACCGGAATAATATAATAGCACACTATGTTGAAAAAAGTTACTTTGTATGAAATCTGAGTAATAGGTTCCAAGAAGTAAAACACACATTACTTAACATGGAACAAGTAATCGTTTTCATTATGGCTTAGTCATAGGACTTTTAAAGTAATTTTAAGTACGCAACCATAATTTCTAGTAATATCAAGACATTTTCAATAACGTTAAGTGAATCACTCATCAAACGTTCATTCTTGAAATAAGTAAAAACTCCTGGCCAATAATTTAGATTTTGTTTTCAGTGTTCTACTAGCTCCAGGCGTCTCCAAAGGACAACACAGTGTATTTCGAACCAATAACACTCGGTTTCGAAGGATATGCTGGCATTATTTGTATTAATAATCAAGCAATTTGATCTGTTTCCCTAAAAATGCTATCGAACATGTCTCCGAACACACGAATAAATACAGCGCTGATTCGACCGTTTCATTTCCCCGGTAACAGACAGCGATGTGTGAAGTATAGCAGCATGTTATACATATTACATCGAGAGCTTTTTTGCCTGCAGAACGCTTGATCGACCACGTGCACAGTTATCACGTGATGTGCGCAAACACTTTCCCGCTAAAGCATCGCAACACATCAATACAACGCGAGTGTCTCTGTGGCAGACGACAAACCAGCATTTGGTGAGATTCGCTGAATCATTGCTGACGCTCAGATACAAGGATGATGTGAAAAGGGGCCGCTAGGAAATTATTCGTTTGGTGACCGCATGCGGACGTCTATACGTTGCATGAAAGTTCAACTGGATGACGTTTGGCACTCCTCTGCCTGCACTAATTAGCGCGGAACGATATTGATGCGCGCATTAACGTAGTGAAGTTGTTATGGATTGATCAGGTCATTTATAATAGTCCAGACTTGCTTTGTATTGGGGACTAATTGCAGCTGACTTGATCCACGCTTACAAACAGAGCTGACATACCAGCAGCCACAACTGGAGCGGAAAGATGCTGACAAATTGAGCAGCGCGTTTCATCATGGCTTTTACTTGACATATTCATTGCAGAAGTGCAGGACAGCTATTTGGAATGAAGTCATCGTAGAATGGTAAGTGGCCATATGTGCAATAACTCTGTTCTCTACACAAGGTGGGAAACATAGGTTCCCAGTAGTTTATAGTTGAGTGTGTTGACACGGCATAACTTGTTTCTGAAACAACTGTCCAACTAACCGACTGGCATGCAAACGGTGCCCATACCATTTATTCATGGGCCATATCCTCAAAACTGCTTATATCTTTTATTCATGGAACATATTCTCAACACAGCTCATATCTTTTATTCATGGAACATATCCTCAAAACAGTCCATGTCTATTATTCAAGGGCTATATCCTCAAAATTGTCCATGTCTATTGTTCAATGACCATATCCTCAAAACAGTCCATGTCCTCATGTCCATATCCTCAAAACAGTCCATGTCCTCATGGCCATATCGTCAAAACAGTCCATGTCTATTATTCGAGGGCCATATCCTTTAAAAAGTCCATGTCTATTATTCATTGAACATATCCATAAAACAGTCCATGTCCATTATCCACGGGTCATATCGTCAAAACAATCCATGTCTATTATTCAAGGGCCATATCCTCAAAACAGTCCATGTATATTATTCAAGGGCCATATCCTCAAAACAGTCCATGTCAATTATTCAAGGGTCATATCCTGAAAACAAACCATGTCCATTATTTATGGGCCATATTCTCAAAACAGTCCATATCTATTATTCATGGAACAAATCCTTAAAACAGTCCATGTCTTTTATTCGTGGAACATATTCGTATTACAGCTCATATCGTTTACTCAAGGGCCATATCCTCAAAACAGTCCATGTTCATTATTCAAGGGCCATATCCTCAAAACAGTTCATGTCTTTTACTCATGGATCATATCCTCAAAACAGTTCATGTCTATTATTCATGGGCCAAGTCTTCACACCAGTATATGTCTATTATTCATGAAACATATCCTCAAAACAGTCCATGTCGTTTATTCATGGAACATATTCGTAAAACAGCTCATATCGTTTACTCACGGGCCATATCCTCAAAACCTGTTAACAGTCCATATATTTTTCTCATGGGCCATATCCTCAAAACAGTTCATATCTTTACTTGTGGGCCATAACGCCAAAACAGCCTATATCTTTTACTCAAGGGCCATGTCCTGAACACAACCCATATCTTTTACTCATGGATCATATCCTCAAAATAGCCCATATTTTTTACTCATGGGTCATATTCTTAAAGCAGCTCACATCGTTCGCTCACGGAACATATCCCCCAAATAGCTGACATCTATGACTCATTCGACATAACATCAAAATGGCTCATATCTTTTACTTATGGGACACGTTATCAAAATAGTTCATATCGTTTATTCATGGGATATATCATCGAAGAGCTCATATCTTTTACTCATAGGACATTTACTCAAAACAGCTCATATCTTTTACTCATAGGACATTTAGTCAAAACAGCTCATACCTTTACTCATAGGACATTTACTCAAACCAGCTCATATCGTTTACTCGTGGGACATTTACTCCAAACAGCTCATATCTTTTATTCATAGGACATTTACTCAAAACAGCTCATATATTTTACTCATATGACATTTACTCAAAACAGCTCATATCTTTTATTCATAGGACATTTACTTAAAACAGCTCATATCTTTTACTCATAGGACATTTACTCAAAACAGCTCATATCTTTTACTCATATGACATTTACTCAAAACAGCTCATATCTTTTATTCATAGGACATTTACTCAAAACAGCTCATATCGTTTAATCATGGGACATTTACCCAGAACAGCTCATATCGTTTAATCATGGGACATTTACTCAAAACAGCTAATATCTTTAGTTTATTTCTAAACCAACTGTCCAGCTAACCGACTGCATACAAACGCTGCACATATCGTTTACTCAGGGGACATATCCTCACAAATAACCCATATCTGTTCCTCGTGAGAGATTCCTCGATCAGCTCATGTTTAACATACAAGCATACACACACACACACACACGCATGCACACATACATGTTTAGAGCGCTTGTATCACGCAATAAAGAGCCGCTCAATAGCGCGACATGAGCTCAACATTATTCTGTGCCAAAGGCAGTGTGAAATAAGAAAGTCTTCAGCAGTGACTTAAAAGAGGATAGTTGATGCTGTGATCTGAGCTGGAGCGGCAGATGGTTCCAGAGTGCTGGCCCGGCTACTTCAAAAGATCTGTTCCCATAAGATCTGGTTCTGGACGCAGGTACTTTCAGAAGAAAAACTTAATCTTGTGATCGCAGTGCTCTGATAGGGTGATACTGGTGGATGACAGTTTCTAAATGAGGAGGAGCGAGCATATGCAAGCAAACTAACTGTGTACCTCATGTCTTTTATTTACGGGACAATTTCTCAATATTATTCACACATGGGACAGAGATGTCTTGTATTCAAGGGAGATATCCCCGAACAACTCATATATTTTACTCATTCTCGCAACATCACATATCCTTTACTCGCAGGGCATATCCTCACAAAAGCACATAAGGCATACATTTACCAGAATATATTCGGTGTCAATGTTTGATATAATAACGTCATTTTGGCGATAAGAATACTGAGACAGCTGACACTATCAAATCGTTGGTTTTGTTTTCAGTTAGTGCGTTCCAAAGACAGTCCACACCGAAAGCAGGCAGTCCCTGTGTTGAGTAGTGTATTGGGACCACGTTATGTTTGACACACAAGACGAGAAGGACATGATTTTGTCTCTGCATACCCGGAAACCAGTTCACCATCTCAAAACTAGGACACCCTCTCAGCAGGAGAAGCATCGCAGTTTGCCAATAAATAATAGTAACGTAGACAAACATTTTAGCAAGTTAGTGCCGCCAGAGTATGACAGTTTACGAGACGGTGCTATCAACAGAAGCATTGTTGGTTCTGACTTTCACAAAAAATCAAATCTGTCATCCAAAAGTGAATCTCGAGAATCGCGTCAGTCTAAACTTGCCCCCGGTCATATTTGTGGGGAGGTATTTGCTGGGCGAGCCGGTCCCCGAGTGGCGGAGGAAGGAGGGATGAAAAAGAGGGGCCGAGTCAAGAAGGGAGTATTGAAACGTGAGGAGAGTTTTTCAGAGAAGGATAAACTGAACCACTTGCAACAAAGGCGGGAACTATTGAACGGGTATAATGGAGATGCGATTAGGAAGGATGAAAGCCCCGGTAAGAAGAAGAAGCAGTTTAACAACATGGCGCGCGATTCATCTAGTTTATCGGATTATACAAGTGCGTCGGACAGAGAGAAGACTGATACTTTAAAGCGATTAACTTCAGCTAATCGGCCCAAATCAGCAGGCCAGGCCAGATACTTGACGGAGCGTTTCTCAGACAGTGACGATAGCTTTTACGATGGGGAAATCGAGGAAGTCGATCTTGATGATCCCGTGTTTGCATTTGAGCGAGAGTTTGAAGAGGCTCGGGCAGCCCGATTGGCAAAGCAGAGACACGTCCCTACAGATAATAAGACCATGGAAGTATGTGTAGAATCGCATTCCTTGATTAGTCACATGAACGCCTCTGCATATAAACATGAACAAACAAGACATGCATCCAAGATGCGACCACAGTCTGATCGAAACCTCGACATGACGTCGGAAGGTCGACCACCGACCTCTCATCGCAAAAGACGCGTCCAATCGGAGACAGAGGTAGGTCGCATTTCTCTGATTCCGCGACGTGTGCAGAACTTCAAACCAAAGAAAGAAACTCATAAGGATAAGCGTCTATCTGAACCCTTTGTCTCCGAAAAGCTCTACACCTATTCCATGGATAAGGTGATTTCCAAATATTCCGGACTCAGTGTCAAAAGATCGGGAGCCTCATATCCTAGTCAGAAAGTTGGGCAGGACTCGCAATCAGCTCAGCGCGCCCCATTCCCCAGAAAACTAAAACCCATCTTACGGAGGGAAAAACTGGGTCACAACTTGAGCTCACCCGAGCAGGAAAAAATCGATTGTGAATGGTAACATCGAAAGACGATCACAACAATATGTCAATCAAGGTCTTAACGAGGGCGGACACTGGATCGGCAGTAGAAATATGACGCGGTCACGGTGGGATTATAAATCCATGGTGTTTTGTAACCAGGTGACCAAGATAGTAGAAGTCCTGTCTGTTAGGGTTTGATAGTAGGACCATTGACAGTCTGTTTCCGCGTTTAGTTTGCATTGTCACAACAGTGTGCACACACTCGGGAGTGTAAATAGCACTCCATCAGTGGCGTGATAAACATGATTTTCCTTAGCAACCACACCTATCTGAAGACAAAGGCAGCTGTATTATTAGCTTTACAATGGAAATTACAATCGTCCATTTGGATCTGTGTCACATTATCGACGACGGCTTTCTTCTTTTTCTTCCTTTTGTTCAAGTACAATTGCTACAGTGAGTCTGTGTACTTTTCCAAATAGAAGCGATTTCGAACGCACAACGTCTCGGCACAAATATTTAGTAATATCCATGGAAATGGCGTCCTAGTAGCAGGCAAGCCTATACACGGCCGTAACATTGTGAAGTTTAGCAGGCCCTTTTCATTATTATCATTATCATTATCCATTTACAAGTGTCATATAGCTTCTTTTTTTTAAAGTGGTTACCGGTGATTAAACCATGGTCCCCTGTATGATCTCTTGGAACTAGAGTAACCAAACCAAAATGTCGACAGTAATGGGGATTCGGATAGTTTTGTTCAAACTCGAGGCAAGATGACAAAATGAAGAAATGTATCAATATAGATAGTGTTTGTGGCTCAAGCACATCGGGAGTTCCAGCCTGCGGCCTTAATACGCATCAATCGCCAGCACTAGAGATCAGCGATGTCGACTTTTCAAGAAATAGTACAAAAGTATCAATTTTGTATTTGATCATTTTGAAATGTTACTGAATATCTCACTGTCATGTCGGCGTCTAGAGCTGTGACAATTATTGTTGAGGGGGTTGTTGAACATTGTAGCCAGGTCTCGGTGGCTGAGCGATTTATATCTACGGTCTATGGTCCTGTCCATGGATGCTTAGCCCTAGGGCTGCAAGTTCCTTTTCAAGGAATTGTAAATTCCAATTTAAATAATGTATTTGATAAATTTTCATTGGATTATCCTAAACATTATTACCCGTTCTCTCTGGTGTGGTGTCCCAGGCTGGTATCGTGTGATGGAGACCATCGTCCGCAGGTCGGGTCAGTGCCGCGTCTCTAGCACGGTGTCTAGCAGTGTCTAGGCGTCACTCGATCGCTGGCTAGGACTCCTCGCAAACAAATGCTTCACTTTAAATATAGTGCCAACTACTCTACGAGACGGTAACAGCGGTAATACGATTGCACTAAATGAGCGGAAGGTTTTCAAGGAGATCTGCTGGTGCTGGTGCTGCAAGTACTACTTCCTGTGGTTCAACATGGAAGTCCCTTGACACCTCCTGGCACTTGTCTCACGACCAGTCTCTATGACACGTGTATCACGACCAGTCTCTATGACACGTGTCTCACTACCAGACTCTATGACACGTGTCTCACTACCAGTCTCCATGATACCTGTCTCACAACCAGTCTACATGACACCAATCTTACGACCAGTCTACATGACACCAGTCTCACGACCAGTGTCCAATTGGTTTATGTCCCCAATTGGTACATATCTCAATCTGCGTGTACTTCTATCGTTATCGGTTAAGGACCAGATATGTTATAACATTTCAAACATTAGCTTGTTTAGAATACGGCAATATGGCAGATTAAACCCATAAATCAGTTCAGCGTTGAGTATTCCCAAGAACCTAAATACTATCAGATTGACTCGGATTGACTCGAAGAGACGCGGTAGCTCCCCGTGGAAATGCTTTCCATAATGTTAACCATGCCACATCAAGCGACTTATATACAGAATACGTAAAATATATGTTAGCTCCCCGTGGAAATGCCTTCTATAATGTTAACCATGTCATATCAAGCGACTTATATACAGAAGACGTAAAATATATGTTAGCTCCCCGTGGAAATGCCTTCCATATGTTAACCATGTCATATCAAGTGACTTATATACAGAATACGTAAAATATATACTGACGTCCAAAAGAAAGTATACCAATATTTTGAGAGACTACTAAATAAATTCACAAATGCGTTGGATATACAAGATATATCCCTTCAAGACTTGGAAGGTTTATCAATGAGATGATGTCAATCAAATTACACTCACCGAAGTGCAAGCATCCTTTTGGTCAACTATGGCATAAAGACGTAAGGGAAAATAATAGAAATCATTTGGTATGGTTTCTTTTGGACGTCAGTATAGTTTTAGTTGATTTATATTTCAAATGTTCTCCTTAATGTTATAAAACTTAATATTTCCTACTTAGTGTTTATAATTATTGTCTTATGCAAGAGATCTGACATACGTCCGCTAATGGCACTGAAACTGTATATCACAACTATACGACAACGCGACTGTTCTTGTAGCTGGTCTCATATCACATAGCATTGATCATTTTGAAATAACCATGTATCCGCTAGCAAAATCTCTTAATCTACTAAATCCACTAAAAATGTGGCAAACACAACACAACAATTAACAAGTGAATATCAAAGGCAGCAGTAATACATATCAAATTTCAGGAAACTATACTGGATACATTTGGACGTCCACTCGAATTTCAAAATGTTGACGATAGCCGATCAAATATCAAAACTGTACAAAATAAAGTAATTAAGTCGACGTTAATATTCCACGCAGAAAATAGTTCCATCATAGCACTAAACAATGACAATTAAAAGGTATAGAATTCAAACCATATTGCCTGGCAAAAGAAACGATACCAAATGATTTCAGTTATTTTCCTTTACGTATTTCTATCATAGCTGATCAAAAGGATGCCAGGATTTCAACGAGTGTAATTAAAAAAATTTGATGTACATCATATCGTTGATAAAGCTTCCTAATCTTGAAGGGATATCTCTTGCATATTCAACGCAATTGTGAATTTATTAAGTAGTCTCTCAAAATCTTTTGCCAAGTAGTGTATATCAAGCCAAATAAATACATAGTAAAAGGCTTTGGCCATTTAAGTTAAAATTATATTTTACGTTGCAATGGCAATATTTCAGTTTAGTTTAGTTTAAACATATTTTATTGATCCTATAAATCAACAGGAATCGGCAAAAATGCCGTCTCCTTGGATGTAAATAAGTACATATACATGTACAAGTTTATATAAATATATACAAATATACACATTATTGAAGACACACAACGAGTACACATCACTCCTCCTTTAAATACAAATGGACCTATATACACGTATACACATGCGCAATAGCATTTTAATATATAGACACCTGTTGTGTACTTGTCTTCTATATGTACTCGAATAGTTAAAACTTTTAAAAAAACACAAAAAAAACATACATACAGTTCAAGGGAGGATAACTCTATGTACCATTACAATAAAAAAAAATATATATATATACTTTTGTTATAATAATGATCAATTTAACAAGGGTAATTTAATATAGCATAGTATTAATAGATGACATATGCTACTTTCAGTCATAACGCAACGTGATGTACAAGGCGCACCCCTAGGGAAAAGGTGGTTCATAAAAATAAATCGATAGAAAGAAAAGTGAAAGCCGACTATCCCTATTTCCTTCGCCTTGTACGACAAGCATTGGGTTACTGGGGCCCTATATATTCTACCTAGGTAATACGACATCACTCCCCAGATGCCATACGGGCTTTTGGCTATTTAATGCTGACCTTGAGTCAAGCGATTTATTATTTTGAGTCACATCACCGTCTCGCTCAACGATCGAACCGCTTACAACTTCTGCGGTTTTACCAAAATTAAGACTTCTTTAAGCACTGGACATACAAATATGTCTTGATCTGATTGCTGAAGGCCTATTAAACCAGCACTGTTAAACACGACATTCGCGTCTGTCTGCTCCTATGCGTTGCCCGACAGATGTTTTATGTAGGTAGTTATCATTCAAAATTTGTAGGTGGTCGTGACTGCCTCATAAAAGTAATTGCTACGCATTCAGCTTAAAGCTGACTGATGATTGTCGTTTGAAGACATACGCTTCATTATTAAGTATTGATTTTGCATGTCGTGATATACCAAAACGCTACGCCACCTCGGCGAGGCTCACACGGGAATGAGTCACGCAAGGCGATATATCATCGTTCAAAGTATGGACAATTTTATTAGACTTTTTTCAGAAATGAAAGCAATGCTTCTGAAATATGAAACCCATTTTCAAGCTGATTAGATATGAAGCCATTACTGCAGTTTTATTTGCCTGGCTAGTGTTAATCTGCAGCACATGGTAGTTGCCCGGGCGCTGGCGCACCAGAAGTTGCCGGACTCATGTGGTGTGGAGCCCGGCTGCAGGGCCGAGCGGGTCGGAGTCGAGTTACCAATAGCAGTTACCTGAGAATAGCGACTGTAATAACAGCCATTCTCTCTCCAACAGACCAACTAACACGAGAGGAGATAAACACTGTTCATGGGCATTATTGAAACTGGATCACTTTCCGCTCTTATCGCCTCGTCTTTCTGTTTAGAGACAGGTTCCTGACTGTCGTAAATAGCTCCTTACACTGTGATTTGGCATAATCCATCCTTTCAAATTAGAGAGCATTATGTGATGTAGTACCCTGAGGATTTCTGGAAGTAAATGTAACATTCTGACATCATAATATGATGGTCGTGCTGGAAGGGTGATAGATGCAATGGAATACCCCTCATTGTTGGTGAATAAATACATTTTGAAATAGATAAATAAATTATTATCTTGAAAGTACTGGACTAAAATTTAGTCTTTGAAATATTTTATTTTTTTATTACTTTTATTTTCCTTAAAGAGACTGTCTTCTACTTTTAATAGCATAGTCTAGACTTGCTACGCTAGTTCCGGGCTCTATGAACAGATTCCACAGTCATTGAGCAGGATTAATTTCGTTCCCACGAGAAAGAATTGCGCTAACCTGCACCAACAATAAATAAAATAAGATAAATATATACTAACGTCCAACAGAAAGTATACCAAGATTTTTTTGAGAGACTACTGAACGAATTCACAAATACGTTGGATATACAAGAGATATCCCTTCAAGACTTGAAAGGTTTATCAATGAGATGATGTCAGTCAAATTACACTCACCGAAATCAAAGCATCCTTTTGATCAACTATGGCATAAGACGTTAGGGAAAATAATTGAAATCATTGGGTATACTTTCTTTTGGATGTCAGTATATAATTAATGAACTGAATGAATGAAAGCATGAATCTGAGTCATGAATGAATTAATTAAATCTGTGTCACGTATAAATAAATCGCAGCAATTCGACATTAATAGTCACACTGATACCAGAAATATTTACAATGGCATCTAAAAAGATAATATGAGAGCAGAGATGTTATCTCTTAAGAGACATGGCAAGTCTAAAATTGCAAGTCTAGGAATAGTAGATTGCGAACTAAATTCGGTCAAGGAAACATGACTATGTTCAATAAATTGCTCTCTAAAAATACATGAAATGAAGAAAAAAAATACATGTCAGAGGCTGCAATCAGCCCAGTTCGAAAAACAAACAGAATTTTAAAAATAGGCTTGAGAATGCTACTATATACGACTGTCGACAGTGCTAAAGTATCACATGTGCTTACAGATTGATTGACCTTGATTTCTATTTCACCTATAAGATGTCACAAGTTGGTGACATCAAGATCCGTGAGGACAACCACGGAGATCTGTGATATCTTCAACAAAGCGCAATAAAACTTCAACTCAAAGACCCAAACAAGATGAACATCGAACATTAGTAATTAATTCTGGAAATTACAATACGGCAGGTACAAATAAGATGGCTGTAATGATGATTAAAAGTCCTGAGGCATAAACTGTCATTTTTGCCAAGCGGATCTGGATTGTAGACAGTGTGTCACCTGCACTCCATGTAAAGGGGTGAGGGTACTGCCAGACATCCCTTAATGAGTTGTTGAGCTTCTTTCTACTGAAATAAATCTTCTATGGAATGTCATTTCTATATATCTTAAGCGAAGGGCTTTTTTTTGGTTTAACAATGCCTGTCATCACAAATGAAATGAAGAAACAGATTGAAATCGGAATGGCATCTGCTCAAATCAAATCCTTCTTCGCAAGCAGAGGATTCAAGTTTCATTATGCAACCCTGATATCTGGTTTCAATTTATAATAGAAACTTCCATTACAGCATTTGAAGCGATTTCTGACATTTCGAAAATTCCTCGTTTCCTTAACATTTAACTTGGCGCAAACACCAGACCAAGCTATCCATTGCTTGACAACACACAATGTGAGATCTTTATGGCTAATTGTGTAAAATTATTCAATCCTATTTGGAAATACGTAAACAGATTGTGTATCAGTCCCATTTCAGCGTCTTAACGATGATGAAAAACGGCAAAAACTGTACTTTTTCGAAAGATCACTGATATTAAAAGAAGAACTACATCGGCTGCATCAGATTTTACTAAATTAATTATTTAAGTTTGTTTAATTTCCTACTTTGAAGTTTGTTATTTCTTTTGAAGGAAAGTAAACACAACGAATGATAAGGTCAGAGTTATGGGTATATAACAATACTGGTGTACATATCCTATCTCAAAAGCTAATTAAAACCATTAGACTCTTTAAGCACGTATACGTGTAATTAACTTTACAATTCTATCATATATTGGCATGGCTTTAATACATTACACGCTAACAGAGTAAAAGACTTGTGTGAAGAGAGCTGCCAATTCGCAATTGATTCGAAAAGGATCCGTCATCGTCTCACACAGAAACATGAACTAGTTAACGGAAAGAAATGTTAAAGACAGACAAACAGTTAGACATAAAATCACTCCTTATTATGTCGTTAGGGTACACCTTTTGTATAGTGGGACTGATTACACATAAAGTTATAAATACGGCTTTGACAACTGATACATATTCTCCAATGTACATTTTTATGTAAATTAGTTGACTTCCGCTGAGAAAAAGCAGTAAAGTAAGAATAAGAGACAATCGTGACACCCTTGGTGCTACGATTCCATTAATGAGGCTTGGATTGTAGCTGCGTTCGGCGTCAATGGAAACAGCTATTAAGCTGTTGAGCGGTTCCATATATTATGCGACTGAGGATACGGTACGTTTTAATCAATCCCTGTCCCGATTCTTGGAAAACCAATAATAGATGTTGCACACATCGTTCTGGTGTCACGATTGCGGCTTCCGAAAGCTTTTAATCAAGCCGCAACTGTAGCCGTAGCCGCAGCCGCAGCCGCAGCCGCAGCCATTAATAGAATCGTAGTTTCAGTCTAGGGCTTCTGAACCTGTGTGCTCCTCGAAGTCAGGATCTCTGAAGCTTATCACCTCATTAATTTATTAATAGGGAGTTTGTTTCTATATAACCATTTAGTGATCGTTTTCAAAATTTCTGGTAACACTAGTCAAGTATATACACTGCCGGGCAAAAGAAACGATGCCAAGATTTTGAGAGACTACTCAATAAATAAAAGGGATGAATACAAAAATGGCACATGTAACATTTTATCATTTTCGAGTACATGGTGGAAAATATGCTTTGTGAGCTTGGGTTTTGATGTTTGGGCAATTTATGTCATAGGACT
>JAUELE010129273.1:0-14270 GCA_031471655.1 Diodora aspera
ATCATTTTTCTCTCTTCTCTGTGCGTCTTTGAGCATGATATCAATCATGGAAAAGCGCCTTACAAGTGGACTATTATGATTATTATTTTTGAATGAGTGTATGTTATAAATTCCAGTTGAGATATCGTATACTGTTGAAGGAGTGTATTCTATAAATTCCGGTTGAGGTATCGTATACTGTTAAATGAATGTATTTTATACATTCTAGGTGCGACATCTTATACTTTTGAATGTGTGTATTTTATAAATTCTAGTCTAGGTATCTTAGGTATGTTGAAGGACAATATTTTATAACTTTCAGTTGAGGTTTCGTATACTGGTGAAGGAGTGTATTATAAATTCCAGCTGCGGTGTCTTATATTGTTGAATGGGTGTATGTATTTTATAAATTTGCAGTTGCAGTATCGTATACTGTTGAATCAGTGTATTTTATAAACTCCAGTTGAGGTATCTTAAGCTTTTGAATGAGTGTATTAAATCCAGTCGAGATATCTTATACTGTTGAATGAGTGTATTTTATACATTCCAGTTGCAGTATCGTATACTGTTGAATGAGTGAATCTTATAAATTCCAGTTGAGGTATTGTTTTCTGTTGAATGAGTGTATGTTATCAATTTGAGTTGAGGTCTTTTTACTGTTGAATCAGTTTATGTCATAAGTTCCAGTTGAGGTATCTCATACTGTTGAATGGGTGTATTTTATTACATCTTGTCAAATACCTTATACTGTTGAATAAGTGCATTTTACAGGCTCCACTTGAGGTATCGTATACTGTTGAATGAGTGTATTGTATAAATTCCAGTTGATGTATTTTATACTGTTGAATGAGTGTATTTTATTTATTCCAGTTAATGTTTCTTATACTGTTGAATGAGTGTATTTTATTTATTCCAGTTAATGTTTCTTATACTGTTGAATGAGTGTATTTTACAAGTTCCACTTGAGGTATCGTATACTGTTGAATGAGTGTATTTTATAAATTCCAGTGGAGGTATCTTATACTGTTGAATGACTTTACTTTTTAAATTCCAGTTGAGGTATCTTATACTGTTAAATGAGTGTATTTTATAGATTCAAGTTGAGGTATTACAAAAGTGTGGGTTAACTGTTAATGGCTAACATTAC
Source organism: Diodora aspera (assembly GCA_031471655.1). Lineage (NCBI taxonomy): Eukaryota > Metazoa > Mollusca > Gastropoda > Lepetellida > Fissurellidae > Diodora > Diodora aspera. The sequence goes on from JAUELE010129273.1 coordinate 1,127, forward strand.
TTTGGGAATACCTTGAACACTAGAAAACAGCAGTTGATTAATAATTCATTCACTGAGACACACATGTATTATACAAAAACGCACATAATGACAGGTTAATAAATACATCAAGTAATAATAACTATTTGTAATGTGAAAAATTACAATGGGGACTATACTCAACGACATAAATAACCTTGGAACAAATGATAGAGTAATGCTGATTATTTACGTTCGCAGATGTCAACATAAACATTCATATAACGATTTGCTATTTACAATTCAATACCCTACAAACTAAAATTCGAATAACCATTTACACCGAATCTTTATAAAACTCCCCACACCACACACGTGGTATATAACTCGATAAAATAAATGCATTATACACTTTTCAAAAAACGTGGAGGATATTGGAATATCAAGGTAAATAACAAAATAATGATTTTGTTTGGGATACAATCACCTACCGCAATGAAGATAACATGAATTGCTCTACAACTGAGCACCAAAACGCAGCCAAAGGTGCGCACGTGCACATCTCAAACACCTGGCCGGGGTACATATTCGAATTGGACTCTCTTGGGATCGAGATGCCTTTCATTCTGATAGCTTTTGACTGTAATCCTTCGTTGATTTTGTTTGTCTGAGACATCCTAACCAGCCGCTTTGTCGATGAAACATTGTGGTATTATGTATTAAACTTGAATGCAATTATGGTTATTTATGTGGTCAAAAGGGTGTATTTTCAACGTTGAATAAACGTATTATGTACATGTGCACTTAGATGAGAGAAGGCACAAGGCACAGAAATCTTAAGGCAGAACATCAATCGTTTTGTCCCTCTTAATCACGCCAACTTGTTCTTCACAATCTCTTTACGCCTAACCCGATGCTTTGCCGATGAAACATTGTTGTAATATTTATTAAAATTTGATGCAATGATGGCGATAGGTAAGGCCAGAATTAATATTCCCGAAACGGCACATGCAATTCCAATTAGGTACCCTGGCCAAGTATGAGGTGCATAGTCACCGTATCCAACGGTAGTCATGGTGATTATAACCCACCATATTGCAATGGGGATATTCTCAAAAGTATCTGCATTAGTTACTACTTCTGCAAAATATGCTGCAGTGGCCAATATTACCACGGCCATTGTCATGGATATCATAAGGAGGCCAAATGCTTGCAAGCTGTCTGTTAAGGTGAAGACAAGCAGCTTTACCCCGTGGGAAGACCTCCCAATGTGCAAGATTCTAAGGATGTTGAAGCAGGAGAAGGCTCTCAAGATGGTGTGAGCTGCACGGGCATGTTCAATGGCCGGAATGTGATCAAGGATGACCGACATCCACATTACAATGTTGAGTATCAGATCCATGATGTTCAGGGAATGCTTCAGGAACTGAATTTTTGACGGACAGACTGAGAACTTTATGGTAATCTCTATGGTCAAGACGATGAGACAGACGAACTCGGCTATGTAACATACTTGGTTCATTTCTGTGTTTAACAGCCAGTCCCAATGAGTTGATATGTTTTTGAAGGTGATTTCCGAATTTATCGGCTGACGCATCTCGGGAGATATGCTGATGACGGAGAATGTCACAATCACGATGATGACAAGAATGTACAAACAGAACCATACCTAAAACACACAAAAGAACAATTTAACTTATTTTAAAGTTAGATACATGGTTAAATCAAAGATTTTCCTTTCACAAAGCGACATCGGGAACAATAAATATACATGTACATGTACATGTCGCAATTGATGCACAAACTATATGAAATGTTTGACTCTGTAGCATGTTCGTGAACTGTTAGCATCTTCTTCTTCACCCCAGGTAAAATGTACAATAGAAAATGCACTCGCAACTTTTCTGAGCAATCTTCTCGTGTACATTATTACGTTCTAGTTTATATCTGTTATTGTGAATACTATACATGTATACATCTTGAAGAGCCTGTCATGCATGCAACACGTAAATCATCGCGCGATAACCCAAATTATTTTTTCAACAACGTACCGACACCTGTCGATTAGGTTGAGAGATTGTTAATATTGGTGTACACACTGTTACTTTTTTAAATGTCAGCCCCCAACAGTGATGGTGAGGGTGCAGCGTCATGGAGGCACGAGCGAATCGACCGAATAGAGAACAAAGCTTATGCAAAGCCAACATCTTGTCTCCTTATGCTAGGACAAAGGGAGTACAACGTCATTTAATTTGGCACACATTTTTATAGTGTCCAATGTATCGTCCATATTGTCACCTTAATGAAATAATTGCCTAAGTCACAATGGCGAATTAGTCAAAGTGCCTATGTCAGATTGTTGGGTTATGAAACGTGATTGAGATATTTCACTGATATCAACTTATTTGTCATTCATTTTATAGCATCAACAAATTATAGCATGTACGTTTTCCAATAGATTTAATATAGTGAAAAAAATACAACGTGTTTCTCTTTTTTTTCTCTGAAGTAACAAATATGACTTAAGCAATTATTTCATAAAGGTGACGATATATAATTTTGAAGATGCTCCTGTTTGTTCTTTCTTTAACTTCGTAAAAGTACAGATTAGTGTTCCACTATGTATGCATTGTGTTACTATCAATACCCAAGTCATAGTAAGCCAGACGTTTAATCATTGGCTGAGTTAAATTTCAGTTTCTTGTACTCTGACTCTGATTCGAAACAGAATTCTAGCCAAACGAATGTAAGCAGCTGCAAACTTAGAATACATCATGGTTTTTATAGCTAATACGCAGTACGCCCGCTACAAGTTCTCACTTGAACAGTTTGGAAATGAGGGGACATCGACCACTAACTGTTGGGTAAATCGGACGCAGTAATCGATATTGAGCAAGCTAGACACTCTACATTTACAAGAATGTGGTTGATCTGCTAGATTTGTTATACATTTATCGAATTGCATTTTACTGTCTTGCCTAAGTCTGAAGCACGTATCCCCGCTTCAGTCTGGTCTATTTGTGACGGATATAGCCCGACGGGACACAGTTATACAGCTTCATAATACAACCACATGTACTTTAGAGAGATTGAAAGATATGTTTGCAGATGCAAAATTAATTTGAGCTAATGCATGCATATCACTCACAACTACTGTAGAATAATACACCCTACACACACTATGAATATCAGGATGAATTATGAAGCACTTTACATAAAGTGCCCACGACATTACATGATTGTGGTTGATCTGTCCTACTGTGATACTATTATCATTGATGTACACGAATTAAGTGAGTGAAATGGTGTTGAAATCGCTTTAGGTCATATTTCAGTCAGAGCCTAAAGAATATTTCAGACAGAGAGCAAGAGTGACTCAAAGAGATATTGCAGAAAAGAAGCCTGCGTCCATTACAGTCGCTGGTGCCACGAACATTAAATTATATTCCAACAGTTTGTATAACTTTCTGCCAGCCCCTACTAGCTCAACAGGTTTAACGTTGGAAGACAATAATCCTTATCATTGACTTGCCTGCGCATGTACCAGTGCGTATCCGGTATGAGTATCAGCCCTTGTCTCGCAGCTAATGCTACTTTGCTTAAATTATCTCCCCTGCTAAGCATGACATTAGTTTTATGTCCGCTATTTATGCTATGTATTCTGATTAAATATGCTGTATATCTGATAATACAAGAACTATTGTAGTTGTTGATAGTTATTTATCAACAAGTTAACAGAAAGGTTAAAGATTACCAAGGGTTATGTCCTCTTTTGAAACTTTATATACCATTTAAACAACAGTACTCTCCATCTTTGGTCAATCATGCAAAATTTAACCTGGATCCATACTAATGTTTGTGTTCATTTTGTTAAATGATGAATATTCTCTGAAATATGTAATTTGTAGAAATTTCTTGAATTTATTTTGGATTTTTTAGATAATTTATGCAAATTGTTGCTTAACGGTTTCAGGAAATATTTTCTGACTTAATATGCTTTAGTATTGACCTCGCTATATAAATAATACGTAATGGCAAAAAGATTCAAAGTTTTAATTTCAGAGATTGACTTGAACTAGTTGTTTTTGACACCGAGCCATCAGTTGGCGCCACATAAAAAATGTATTATACAAACAAAACGAGCAAGGAAACCCTATACTTTTATTGCAAAATTAGTTTTAAGAGAGGTTTTCTATTAGATACATGTAGGTAAATTTGAACAATTTCGAATTCTTGATTTGTTTTGTAATTTGCTAATGAAGCTCCTTAAAGTTTGATATGTGGTCGAACTCAGTGTTTTCTTTCCGAAAAACTACTTACGGAGGGATAAATATACATAAAAGTATGTACATACCATAGATAATAGACAAAAGATATAGTATGTTTGTCGGTTTTACATCCTCTCGAATGGCCATATCTATTTTGTGATCCCCATGCTATTTAATAGCAAATATTGCATTCCGAACTTTTCGACGGAACATTCTTTTGTAGACCCTCAGGGAACGGGTCGGAATGCGACTGGCTATTTGAAAGTCAAAATATATCCGTGTGAATCTGCCAGGACTAAGGGAATACGGCGTTATTTAATTGGGCATGCATTTTTACAATGTATGATTTACAGTTTATGTTATTTATTTCACACAGATAGCACCTGGGCCCTGTTTCAGAAAGCGATCTTACGATCTTAGGTTATCGTAAACTCTTAAGATCAACTTTGTAACCAAGTTTTAACCATCATTCCAGTTGACTAAACAACTAGAAGCTGTACAACATGTCTTAATATCATATCTGGGGAATTGTGTGATCAGCTGATCCTGACATCATTCTTGGTTCGTCAAGTATAGCCAGTAGGTTCTTGAAAGGGTACGCCAAACTTCAAATCGGCTTTTAATCAAAGTGCGCGATGTACAAATATAAGTGCCGAAATTTTCGTTAAAATCTGTTGACAGAGATATCCACTGTTAAAGTCGCTAAAAATGCTAAATTTTCCACCTGTCATATCTTGCACCTGTCAATTAACCGGAACAATTTACTTCCGTAGAAAGATGTAAAATCGGATGTAACGTAAGACTGTACATTGTCACTCTCGCCTAGTCAGTTTATTAGCAGACGTCGACTTTCACAAACAATGACAGAATGATGTAGACACTGAGGTTATTACAGCAGAATTATTCATACTCGGATTACTGTTCAAATATATAATTATTATTGGGACTTGCTGGCCAAGTTAACATAAATAAAGTGCATATTGAAATGTTATGTGTCACCAAGAACACAAAATTTCAACGACATGATTTTAATAATATGTAGACAAACAGCGTTTATGATGTCACCGGCTGCCACAGATCAAAGATCCCATGTCCTTTAGCGTGTCACAAAGCAAAGTAATAAAGTAATTAATAAGCCATTCAGAATGTCGTCACACCGTGTCTGTATTTACTGTGTCTTTGTCTTCTGCATGTCACGTGACCCTGTTGACACGCCCCAAAGACCGGCCATCGTGGACTACCTCTTATCAACAACAGTGGACACATTGACCGTCAAATGGACGGTCATTATTTTCCTTTATGCTGATTTGTGAACTCGTGTTTAAAGAGAATGCGGGATTGGATGAAAACAATACAAAATTTCGCTGGCCGGATTTTGTCATGTTTCGTCCGTTTCTTTATTTTGATGACAGCAAAGTACAGCTATCGTTCCCTTTATCGATTTTGTTGCAGTGACCTTTTAGTTTTGGATAATTATATTGAAGGAAAAGTATTTGGCTTTACTCTCATGTAAGTTAAAACCCAACAATTGTTTTATTCCCTGTCTTTTATCTTTGAAACAGTCATGTGCACATGTGGCGTTTTCACAACCTGTCACCGAATAGTTACGCAGAGACTTGAAAGTTGGGTTTTGTCCGTCACATTAGTCGTTTCAAAGTATTGATTTAAATCGTATCGTTTAGCAACGATATTACGAAGTATAATGTCAACATAACTCTTTCCTCCGACACGGCACGGCATTCAGTGTTCATGCTTGGAATGTCACGTCTGCACGACCCACAAGGATGCATCGTTAGATAGAAGCAGTCGAATATGCAAAGTGGATACACCCTCAGACGCCACTGTCGGCTTTCGGAGTTCACAGAATGTGTTTGCCAGTCAGCCAAACGATATCTTGGAGTAGCCTGATAATGTGCAGTTGCCCCATGTGCAGTTATTATTTTTATGAATCATCATTGATAATATTTGTTACCTTTGAAGTAAATGAGTAGTTAGGATACTCCATGGTCAGCCACAGCCTTTCCTTGAGGCCCGGGTTGGGGGTTTTTTCTGACAGGTGGTGACATGCAATGGCTTCCTCAAGGACATCCACGGCTTTGATGTCATCCCTGTCCGCAGAGTATCGTTTCCAACAGCATTCTGAAATCATGGTTTCGTCAATGTCCCAGAAGTCCAGCTCTGATTTAATGGCTACAGAACACATGCTGCTTGGCAGATGTAGTTGTCCTGTACGATAAAGATCAAATATGGGTAACATCATTTTAGGATTCCTATCGAAATAATGGTTCTCCTCATTGGAATTGGTCTTGGACAGATGTCCTAACTTGGTATTTGGGTATCTCGAAAGCGTGGCTTTGCTGATTGTGAACTGCTTGCCAGAAACGTTCAGCGTGAGAGTATCCATGTTCCTACGAAATCTATCCTCAATAAACCAGCCAAGAATAGACCAGATTTTCGACTTGTTCAGTTGTGATCTTCAGCAAAAGCCTAAATCATTCGTGAGAACCATATTCACCCACAGAGAACAATGTTCGGCTTCTTTGTAGGAGATTGACAACATCATCGCCAACACTGAGCGTGAACGTTACTGCGCATGCGCCCCTAAAAGTTGTTGTTATTGACCGTGAAGCGAAACTAAAACAGACTGTTTCCGCACATACCTGTGCATAAACTATGTAGAAGTTGAATCATCAAAGCTTTTTCGTATACACAAACAGATATAATGTTGGAAATATAGATTTATCATTAGGAAGTATCGTATGAACGACAGCTGCAAATTGGTGCAGGAATGCACTCTATTTACGTTTCATGCCGACATTATCTAATCCAAACCTGGTGCGTTCATTTACCGTGTCTCAGTTTTCAACACCATCAGGGAGTGATATTTGGATAACGTTGAGTTTTTACACTTCCATTTTTTATGTGGTTGCATCTATTTCATATGTCTGTCTATCTGTTTACATTAAATGGACTGGCTTTCCGTATTTCTGCAATAATTGTGTTTATCGAGGCAATTAAAATCATGACGTCGTTAAATTAACGGATCGATGTTAAAACCATAAACTGAGAATTAATCTGCCAGATGTTAAAACCATAAACTGAGAAATAACCTGCCATGGCGTTATTTATCCAGAATAATCAGTGTAAAACAGTGCAGTTAACTTTGTCCTGAAGGATTGGGTGATTAGTAAATGGTCCTCTAAATACATGGTATCTCCAGGTTCAGGTTATTCGTGAAAATGGTCACTTATCGAAATAACTGTGACTTAATCATGTATGACTTTTCAGACACCGTTTTTGTTTCTTATGCTGTAATGGAATTGCCCTCAAAGTTCACATCGTCACATCATTCAACAGATATCTGAGAGACTCATTCTAAGTGACGCTTCCAGTATCCTTGCACATAATGGCGAGTATCAGCTTAGTGTTAATCAACACATCCGGTCAAAAAGAATTCATGCAACAAACAGGCACTTATAACCATGAGGTGGTGTTATCAAATCCTGCTAAATATAGAGTACTTAGAGCTTGTAAATCACAAAAAGCATGTCACATTCTGGGCATGTTGCAGCATGTTGTTTTTGTTCATTTTATGAATATATTATTTTAAAGATACATTAAGTCCCGAGGATATTGGGATAAAGTACAGTAAACTTATTTATCGCCTTAATATTACTTAAGATTGCTGAAAACGAATGTGCTACTAAATATTGAATGCTGGCCGAAACGCTGTCTTTTCAGAAAGTCGTTTATGAAAACTCCAATTGGAGATGGGAATGATATGACATGCGAATAGCCTATGTCATTCAGAATGACTTTTGGCTTTTAATTTTACAGTATTTGACTCGACGTTTCTTGCTTCGCCAGAGAAAAGCGAGCATTTGTGAGCGCAAGGGAAATCCAGACAGTCGTTATATTCAGGTTTGGCGCCCAGACTGGTAACAAGAGTAAATAGAGTTCTGTAAAAATTAAATTATATTATTTGTTTAAATGACATTTGTTATAATTATGTGTTTTAAATGACATTTCTTATAAGATTCGCATCTGTGGTAATAGAACACGGTGTAATGTCTTCCAGTCGATGGAACGTGTATTTGGTACAATTTGACACATAATGCAATTTAAACTCTTCCACCACGCATAACAAACAACGAACATAGCGAAAATATATCTGTCTCCCTGAGGACTCTCACTTAGATTCAAAGCTGTTCCCTTCTCCATTGGATTTCCTGTATCATCCAATGTCATTGGTTTCACAAATAACATATATGATTTCATTTATATTTGATTTGCCCCAGCTAGGATAAGTCATGATCGATCTACTTAGTCTATACATGTAGTTCTGGTTTTTGTCCTAAGTAATGTGTTTGTCTCAATTTTGGTATTTAAGTTAATAAAGGTCTGCATATAACTTGTATGCTCTATAAGATTTACGTACTGGCACTATATTTTGGGTTGAATTTATGGCTGATTCATGCAGGAAGATTATATCCACGGTAAACACCACAACCGCTGCCTACCATTAGCAAACTGTGGTCAATTATATATTTTGCTGGCTGAGATGCTGGATTGGTCACGGGAACTCGATTGTGCGTTTGAATATTTACATGGAGGGCCTGAAATGAATAAACATATAGTTCTATGTCAGGCGCATCAGTGTCGCACCTAAATAAGGACTTTAGGTGACTCTAATGTTGCGGTGATACTAAAGGGATTATTATGTTCTGCATAAGTACAAGATTCTTAGATTACGTTCGTGCCTCGAATCAATAACAGACAGCTAAACACGCATGATAGTTTGTGCAGCACTTGGATTACTTAAATTGTAAATTATTGACATAACATATTTCAGCTACCTTGTCAGTTTCAGGTAGTGCAGTGTGAATAGATTTTGATATTGATGTGCACATTTATTGCCCATCGGCATGTGTGGCTTACTGAAAGTCTAAATAATCATTAAGAATTATATGAATTATAGGCGAAGAAGAACCCTTTGAGGCTTGTAGGTAGAGGAAACGGACTAACATGCGGAAACACTGCGCTTTATGGGTACCCGAGAGGATAGGTGTTTCTGTGTGTGCTTGATTGTGAGTTGATGTGTGAGTGTGCTTGATTGTGTTTGTGATTGTGATTGTGGGGAAGTATGTGCTTGTGTGTGTGTGTTCATTTGTGGGATGTGTGATTGTGCCCCTGTGTGTTTTTGCGTGAATTTGTGTGTCAGTGTTGATTCGTGTGTGGGTTGGCGTGGGCTGGTTTTTATGAGCTGATTTGCGTTCGTGTGTATGTGCATTGGTGTGAGTACGCTGGTGTGTCATCGTGTGTGTCCACGTGTGTGTGTATGAGTGCATAGCATGTCTGTAATTTATAATGAGGAAAAGATTGGGTACGGTTTTGGTACTTTAAATTGTACTTCTTAACACGCATGCATTGACATCGCAATTATGACGTAATGTCTAAGCAGCAGCAGGATTGGGCCATATCGAATATATCTGTTACAGTGACGAAATATTATGGAAAAAAATTAAAACAAGAATAGAGATGACAGCTGACGGAGTAGGGACGCAGTACATTACACAGGATCAGTAATTGCAATACAAAAAAAACCAGATAGTAATCAGTGTGTGAATATTCACCCTTTGATCATACCTACGATATCTTTAGAGATGTATTAAAGTCAAATGTCTTGTCTCAAATGTGAAGATAACAAACTCCCTCCTTTAGGGAACCTTAAGTAAATGCTACACTACCAGAACTACTGTATTGTAGTATCAATAAACAAAATGCTGAAATGATATTATTTCAACGCCATGGAACCAACAGACATAACATAGACATATGTTCGGTTTCTTAAGGCGTCACGAGAACATATAGTTTCTATGCACACGTGAGTTTGATATTTACTCTGATGGGAGATATTTGACATTCCTCTTAAACTCCTCTCTGCCGCAGGACACAAACAGTGTTGTCTTTTATTTCTTAGATGTGTTCATATCAATATATTCATCCAAAACGAAATAGTTTAGCTTGAAAAATCTTCAGGCACAGACTCATGTCACTGTAGAGAATTTGACACATTATTTACACTCCTTGAACTGATGTAGGGTCAACACAAGTGGAATAAACAATATAACCAGTGTTAGTTTCGATGCGGATCTAACAGTTTTACTCAGCTAAATTAGTAAGTCATGTACATATATTTAATGTTAATAGAGCGATACACTTAAGCATTCTCTGCTTGATATGGTGTTCTCCCGTTTACAATACCGTTTGTCCATTTTCTGTTGCTCTTGGAATGGAGTGGGGTTCTACGTGGTTTTTCGGTTATTTTGTTCCACATCACTACGCAATCACCAACATCACGTCGGTGTCGGGGCTCCTGTCCTTCCGAGCTTACAGAGGTGCCCGGGCGGGACTCGAACCATAACCGCCAAGGCTGACAGATCGCTGGACCGACACGCTAACCACTGCACCATCCCGTGCCCCTTGCTTTTGGATGCATCCTTAATGAGGGGATACTACTTAAGACAAAAATCAACTTCTGGTTAGACAAGAGCATGTCTTTCTTCAGAAACGTTGGAGCAGGACACACACACGCGGGCGCCTGCACACGCACCGGCACACGCACCGGCACATATGCATACGTACCCTCACACGCAAACACACTCAAGCTGAATCAGGCATACACTTGCTCAGACATATATTCAGCCCAAATATTCAAGGGTTGGTGTTATCTATAATTGTCAAAAGTCATAATGATGGAGAAATAAGCGTTTTGTTGATAAATGTTCATTTTGTGGAATGAACAGAGAAAATGTGCAGTTGCTCGTTCGTTGATTGTTTATATTCATCGTACTTTTAACTGTTTTTTTCACAATTCTAGTCAGTTTTAAAGTACAGAATTTCATCGTGTTTTATATATGTCAGCAAGTGACTTCCAAAAACGGTCAATAATCTAGCATCGGGCATTGTCATTCATTACGGATATTTCACCTACGTGTAACTGCTGTAAAAACCATAACTTCAAAAGTACCATATTATTCCTATAATCCAAAGCTATAATCCTATAATCCTTGAGCGCCGGAACCTCGTCATTTCCAAATGACACATGTATATATACATATAATGCCTCATTCAGCATACTTGTTATACTTTTTTACATGTGTATATTCTAGTCTTATATTTACTTATATTTGTTCATGATATGTATGTTAGTGTCTCATAGGTCACATATGGCCGGACACTTATAGCAAAGTGTGTGACACTTAAATAAACTCGTCTTCTTCTTCTCCTTCTTCCTATTTTAATGCGTAACCCTTCAATAGTTGGGCTGAGTATATATGTACGCAACCGTCAGTCAGGACAAGTGTCTACTGCAAATGAAATGTCTTAATAATCTCCAATAAAACTGTGTAATAATGATGGTTCATCATAGCTAAATGTGCTGAAACCCTTTAAAGTTAATATTGATTAATACAAGGTCTATAACAGTGTTTTCGCTCATTACACGAAACGCTGTTTTCATTCATCACTGCATTCCTGTCAGAAGTTTTTATAATAAACAATTTATGCTAAGTTATAAAGAACAAGGGTTATTGGATCTGACAATGTGTCCCGCACTCTGTCAACTATATAATTGTCTTGAATAGTGATGGGTAAAATTGCCATTTTAACATTATGCATTTTGCTATGCCAGCTGCTGTCTTATGTCTATGTCAAATTATCTACATCTTTACTGTGTACTATAGTTGGCAGTCTTTTATGACCGTACCTGAGATATCAGTCCCTGGGAATACCTAAGCACAGCAGCGTGTCAAGCAGATTTTAATTCCCAGATCTTATCACGGATATTTCCTTGTTCAGTTAAAAATCAGTAACAGATATACTTGAAAGATTGTTCGAATCCACACTGGTTATGGTTTACTTGCCTGCATTATTCTCCAGATATTTATGACATCTTATATGGAATTATATATTATTTTTAAATATAGCGATAAGTGACATAAAACATAAATTCTGCACGTCTACGTCAATACGAAGGTTCAAAAAGAAATCAAATTAGATTTTATAAATGGCTGATACGGGATTTAAATAAAAAATGAAAAGACTTGTAATCGCAAAACAATAATGCATGTCTATGGCTCATCAAAAGCCAATCATTAGCCTGAAACAGGAACATAGTCCCGTCTAAATGTTGTATTTTAAACAAAGGTAATACATGTACATTATATACAATCATTCTCATAGTGAAAGATCATAGCTGAAAATAACAAAAGAAACTTCCACTAAAATGTGGACAATATCTCCAAGGTCAGAAACATTAATTTGAAAGAGTTTTTTCTCTAAACTAGAAAGGTTGAATACCATATGCCACTGAATTATGAGTCTCAGCTGAATTGTAAACTTAATACATAATTTATACCCATGCTGTACTTGCCCCTGGGAATACTTTACCATACGACGTCGAAGCTGCTGACTCTTTCCTCTCTTTCAAGTCCAGACTCCAAACACATATATTTTCTCTCACCTGTTGACTTTTGTTATGCGTTCTTCCAGCACTGTTCTTCACGTTTTTGTTGTAGCGTTTTGAACATGCTGCCGCATGCACCAGGCGAGATACAAGTGCATAAATAAATAAATAATTATTATTCTTTATTAATCTGCTTAATACTGTGGATAACGTGTCTGTAAAATCATTTGAGTTGACATTCCCATTTTCGTTGCAGAATCCAAGTTGAGCTATTGTTGGATGTGATATGCGAGACCCATGCAAATAGATGATACAAATCAATATAGGACGGGCCTGAAGGTGATGAAAACAACGGACACTTTCAGTGTTACAACACAACAGGGAGCAGTTTTGTCAATTTCTTTTCTACTCAGTGTTTTCGTGTCACGTTCTCGTTCATCTCTGTCCCCTG
>JAUELE010129384.1:0-14268 GCA_031471655.1 Diodora aspera
ACTTGGAATATTTCCTTCATTAGCAACACGTATTTTTCTACAGCCACTTGTTATGTTCTAAATTTCCACAAGCACGTTTAGCCATGGGTTCAGAGAGTCACCGTATACGGTACGTCAACAATATCTTCGTAGTTCTATACAACACGTCAAACAGTACACCGAATTTTAATTCTCACTTTCCTACTATGTTTGGTTTGGTTAAGCAAAGCAATTGACACTTTCCGCCTATTGTGTGCTATACTGTTAACTCTTTCCGTGTTATACTGTTGGGTAGCAACCAATTGAGTTCTAAGGAGGGGGGGGGGGGGGGGGGGGTAATGGAATATTTTTCTCTTGCAAACAATTTTTTAATCTCATGACATGAGCTAATCGCCGACAACCTTTATTCTTTAATAGCTTTTATTCTGGTACGTTTGATGTTTTTGTTTTGTAATTAGATAAATATACATCGTAATTAAAAGGAGGAGATTAAATTTATTTGGAATGTTTAAAATCCAACTGCCCCCGATAAAAGTCAAATTGTCGCCCTCATTGATTGGTGGGGGACGGGTTTGCTTGTCCTGTGTTTGAATCCCATTTGAGCCAACGTAGGGTATTAGGGCACACTATATGAACAGAACATATACTGACGTGCAAAAGAAACGATACCAAGCTTTTGAGGGACTTTGGATGTTGTGCTCACATTGGATATACAAGAGATATCTCTTCAAAATCAGGAAATGTTATCAACGAAATGATGTCAGTCAAAGTATATATTCATTGAAATCCAAGCATCCTTTTGATCAACTATGACATAAAGATGTCAGGGAAAATAATTGAAACCATTTGGTAGCGTTTCTTTTGCCCGTCAGTATATATTAGGTTTCATATATCCTGGTAAGAGCTGTCAATGAATATGTTATTAGATTCAAATTCGTTTCTATGAGATACGTACAGAAGCAAACATTCTACATTCAGATTTACGTTATAAGGTATGTAGTACATAATTCAATAAACTAGTTTTTGCTGATTGCCAAAAAATCACACATTAAACGCGCTGTCACGTATGATCTTACTGTTTAGCACCGAATATCGTAGGTGGCGCCTATTTACAGTTCAACAAGAGAATACTGTGAAAATCCTTGGAACAGCGGAGCCAAAAACACGCCGATAAATGGCAAACTACTCGCTAATGCAGAAATCTTATTTACACTTAGTTAAAGCAATATGTTCGTGTTGACAGAGCAGAAAATTTGATAATTCTTTTCCTCTAGTAAAATAGTCCCCTCGAGTACACGCACTGTTGGAGACTGATCGATTTCATGAATCGCTGGTGTCGGAGTTGGGATTACAAAGAGCTGGAATAACGATGGGTCTAATTCTCAACTGTTTATTGAGCAGGATCTCGGGCCCACAATTTTAAAAATAGTTTTTCATGTGATTTACTCCGTTGTGACGCATGACCATTTACTTCGGAAATCTGCAAAACACTCATTTTTGTTTCAACATCTAAATCTAAAAAATGCGGTTGTTCATTTTAAAATTTCTTTTTCAATACCTGATTGAAGACTCGCATATTGATTGATAAAGAGCTATGCTTCCCGGACAGAACTGGTTCTTTTACAAGTCTGAGCGAGAGGGAAAGAAAGAGCGAGGGAGACGAGCAGAGACAAAGAAAAGGCGATAGACAGAAAGAGCAGGGGAGAGACTGAAAGAGAAAGAGACAGAAAAGGAAAGAAAGAAGGGACAGACAGGAACGAAAATGATGTATGTGTGTGTGTGTGTGTGTGTGGGTGTGAGAGAGAGAGAGAGAGAGAGAGAGAGAGAGAGATAGAGAGAGAAAGAGAGAGAGAGAGAGAGAGAGAGAGTACAGACGGGTACACTGACAATGAGAGAAAACGTGATGCTAAGACTCCGGCGACGAAATTCGAACCCAGGACTTCTAGTTCGAGGGAAGCTACGACACGATTGTTCATTAAGGCAGTGATACTGTTTTAGTGTCATTCACTAACGAGTCTTTATCACAACATTTCATTCATCTTCGACTACATTGTCTTATGTAACTTTTCTCACATCCTCCCTTATATTTCTTCCACCCCCAAATAAATCATGAATCATTCACTAGTTTAAGAATATTGGTTTATGTAATTCATCGAACAGACACTACAATATTCAACATTCATTCCCATTCCATTTACTAAACACATCATAGCATCATTTCTTCAATCGTCCTTTGCTTCAGATAAAAGCTTGGGTTTGCACACAAAGATAAATGATTTCTTATGTTTAGTTTTGAACTTTAACAAGATAATTTGACAAGATATGTCGACAACTAAAACATTTGCTTTCTAAGCGTTGGCATTATTCCTGGTTTTGATTGCTGATCTTAAAATGTCAACGGCAATTATCTTCCACAAATCTCTGGCATGAGACCAAGGATGGTCATGTTTTACGTTGGCGGACATGATCGTAGAGTCCACAGTTGAAAGACCTTATCTGCTCATTACCGTTATTTAGGGCTGGAAAGTCTCATGTAAATTTTAAAGCGGCAATTATACAAAGAGCAAAGACAGAGTTTGCTGTAGGCGTTTTGTAAAAAAATAGATAATTGCTGCAACATTACAAACTGCAAGTTATAATTACTGTAAACGTAGTCATACACAGAAGTTATTGGTAGGTGAGGGCATCGCACGTGGGTAGAGGTGGCGCCAGCGGGGAAAGCGAGGGGGGGGGGGCAGGGGGCATACCCCTATCGGGAAACCTTACAACCCCCCAATGCAACAATTCGTCGGGGAAACTTTCGGAGAAAATGTGTGTATTTTATTGTGTTATTTGAAAATGTGTGTATTTGTCAGGTTGATCGTAAACTCTTAACATCAACTTTTTCAACTTACTGCTGTCCTCTACCAAAATAAAATGTTCAGCTATCTTCTAAAAATGTCAATAATAATGTGAAAACTCATTTCGCGTCAACCTCCCCGCTCAAAACGTTCCACATCACTATCCTGGTCACTGGAACAATGTACAATCCACAGGGAGTGTACAACGTAACACCACAATATCCTTTTGCAGTTGGGTGCAATGTGTTAATGTACTAGCATGGCCACTGACATTTTCAGTGTCTCATTTTAAGACAAACATAACTCTTGAAGGCCTGAGAACTCTACAACTTGAACTGGTCATGCATCCAATTACTGCCCGGGCTCGACGTTGCTTAAAGTTGGATACGTAGACAAACTCATTGTTTTATTTTCCAAAAATAACAAAAAAACACTTATGGAACGATAAATATACATACAATTATGTACATACCACGAATAATGCACAGCAGATATAGCATGCTTGTCGGTTTTACATCCTGTTGAACAGTATCATTTATTTGGAAACCCCCATGCCATAACATAGAGAAAAATGCATCCTAACTTTCCGACAGAATCTTTAAAATATTCGTAATAATGTGTGATTTACAGTTTATGTTATATATTTCACACATATAGCACCAGACCTATTTAGCCTTCGGGAGGACGTATCCAACTTTACCTTCTTTAGCTTGTTACCTTCGTGCAATGCACGAGATCAACTCACCTCACTAAGGGGTTCGATATTACTGAGATTTATAATGTCCTGAGATTGTTATGCAAGTAAGCATTAAAGTTTGTGGAGCTTAGACAGACGTTATACATGTATGAACATTTTGATTGCAATAAATATAGTTGTATGGAACAGGACCAGATCCCTGTAAGAATCAAACTTGGCATATTGACTATTTTAAGGGAGCAACCATTTGGTTTTAGGCGAAGGGGGGGGGGGGGACATGTTTCTCTTACAAACAATTATTGTTTATGTCATGGTGTGAGGCAATCTATTATTTTATTAGTTAATTGCCGACAAGCTTTTATTTTCAGTATTACGTTTGATATATAATGTAATTACATATAAAATGTATTAAACGGTGTAGTGGGGTGGGGGCAGGGGCGGATCCAGGATTTTGTGAAAGGTGGTGCCGAACGAACCGATGAATGTTGGCGGGATCGGGGGTATCCTACCCAGGAAATATTTTATTTGTAGAAGCTATAAGAGGCTTATTCGTGCCGTTGTATGGGTCAACAATATCAGTTACCAGTCCAAATGAGGCAATACAATTACAGAGACAGGCGCAAGCAATTGCAGAGGGAGAACGATCCGAGGACATCAGGCATGGGTCCAATGAGGTCGCCTAGGTCCCAGAAACGTTGGGGTTCCTAGATCGTCGCAGATACGTTTGAACAGATTTCTAGTGAAGAATTTGGAAGGGGGCGGGGTAAGCCCTTACTTCCTTAACAGCGAAGGGACTCAAGTTTTCCTCCCTCCACGCCCCCTTCTATGAAAAAATATCAACCAATACTGCAGTGCCGAAGTCCAGATGTGAATTAAAAGTTGAAGTGAAGTGCGGGAACATCCTCCCACGGAATTGTTTTTAATTCACAGAAGCTCTGAGACGCATTTATCTGCATGCGTGTATCATTGGAGTCAGAATGAGCTTTGCAACTGGTCTAAATAATGCCAGATAATTGCCAGTCTTTTAAAATGGGGGTCGGAGCCGGGTCGGGATGACCCTTAATCCGCCACTGAGGTTTAAGGTTAATGGGAACGTTTATGCGCCAAAACAATTCATAACACATGTCACAATTATTATAAACAAATAAATGTAAAAACAATGTAGATTGATTCGTGCAATCTATTTATTTTGTCTAAAAGTATCTGTAATTATGTATTTTCAAAACCCACTCCTCCTAAAAATCAAAGTTGGCTTTTAACCCCCCGCCCCTAAAAGTTAAAGGTGGCTTTTAACCCCCCGCCCCTAAAAGTCAAAAGGTGGCTCCCTGAATACAGGCTATTTGAAAGAAATATTTAATTACATTGTATTACACTTGTAGATTTTATGTATTGATTATTTTCCTAATATCTTCTAAACGTATTACACCTGAAACAAATACATCGACACCTTAAACATCTTTAAAGCTGAATACATGTTTCCAAACAGGACATAATTGTGTTTGGAGCATTCTGTGTTAAATAAATAGGGTGCACCGTAGATTACACATTATAAATGTGTTTGCGTTAATAAATAACGTCGTACCCCCTTTATCCTGGTAGATTGAGACAACTTAAAGTCAGATATAGCAGAAAGTGAGTCCTACTGTGCCTGCGTGAAACATTACCGTTGCGGCATGGAGATTACCATACAGTTGGATAAAAATAGTGACACGTCAAAGATCTGCTCCGAATGCAGACCAGATGTTTTGACACGCTTGCAAACAGTCAAGAACATTGTTGAGAGCATCGGTAAAATTTTGACGTTGTTGCAAATTATCCACGATCACTTCATGCGTGTATGTTAGGATGTTTAAGATATATACTCGTACATGTGCAGTATTCACAATAACCGATATAAAGTAGAACGTAACAATGTACACGACAAGCCTGCTCAGAAAGCTTGCTAAGACAGAATGACTCCCCTGACATTTAATATTTGTTTTGGTATTTGAGAGTAGACAAAAGCATTAAACATGCTACATGTATATGGTTTAGGCATCAATCGTGGAATGTTCATATTTTTACGTATATTGATCGTTCCCAAAGTTTTTGTGCGAAAAGAAAACATTGAATTTGTGCACCTTTCCAACTTTAAGGATAAAATGAGCAATACCCTACAGAGCTGGTAGCACCAGCTTCCACTCCATCCATCCTCCCAAGATAATCTAAAGCTGATGTGCATTTCTTACCGTTTCGTCTGTGAATGATCCGAAGGTTACAAGGCCGTCGTTTTCATTTACTGGTTCTCCCCAAGAGCCCGAGGTAGAAGATCGTCCTGCTGTCCCAAACGAATCACTAGTATCCCAACTTCCCTCGCTCGAACTAAAACCAGTGTCCCAAGACGATTTACTTGTTTGAAATGAACCTGCTCCAAAACCGTCTTCAGACCGAGGTTCTTCGACATCCGGTTTAGGTTTAGGTGAAATATCCACTGGTTGTGTTGGACCAAAGCTCCCGACGAACGATCCGGCAGGCTTTTCATCAAAGTTCCCGACTGAACCCGCTTGTATATCACCGAATCCAGAATCCCAGTTGGATGTTTCAACTACCGGTTCAGGAGCAGAGCTTAGAGAGAAGGCTTTCCCAAGGGATCCAAGTCCACCAAAATGTGATTTATGCTTTCGTAACAACACGGAGTCGGTGTTTTGAGAGGAAAACACACGGTCGAGGGATGAAGAGGACGTTTTAAACAAGGAATCCAGCTTGGAAATTGGCCTTTTGCTTTTCCACAAATCATGTTTGAAAATGTTGTTCAGTTGCTTCTTTCTGTTTAGCTTATCAAGTAGTTTTCTATACTTGGACATAAAGTCTTTCTTTTGAGGCGTGCTGGTGGACATAGCATCATACACCTTTTTCATATACTCCTGTAAGTCAGCGTCCTTTCGCTTCCGCCTTTTCCACATGTTATAAGGATACCACTTGGGAACTGATTGATGCCAGCGCTGGGAGACGGTGTGAGACTGGGTGGGGACTAGTTGAGACCGGGTCGGGGCTGGGTTGTGCCAAGCGAAACACGCCACGGAGGAGATCTCAAGATACAATATTTGCAGAAACACAGCCAACCCTATCTGGGACCATGTGCTGTGAAATACATCCATCACTGCCTTCCCAACTCGTTTCTTCACAATCTCAAAAGACCATGTGTCTTAGTCTTCACAATCTGAAACAAAGATGATTTTTTTTTGAGAAAAAGTTTTTACACTTGCATTGGTAAAAACTACTGATAAACAAATGTAAGCCTAGCCATGATCTGCGTGGTGACCGGCAGGCATGAAGATACTGATATTTGCCACGGGTATGAAGGGGCTGATATACTAAACTATTTACGACACGACAGGCATGAAGATGCTGCTATACCAAACTACTTACGACAGGCATGAAGGTGCTGATGTTCTAGACTATTTACCACGGGTATGAAGGTGCTGATGTTCTAGACTATTTACCACGGGCATGAAGATGCTGATGTTCTAGACTATTTACCACGGGCATGAAGGTGCTGATATACCAAACTATTTACGACAGGTATGAAGGTACTGATACACCAGACTACTTACGACAGGCATGAAGGTAGCACGTGATATACCAAACAATTTACGACAGGCATTAAGACTACTTACGACGGGCATGAAGGTAGTGATATACCAAACTATTTACGGCAGCGATGAAGGTACTGATATGCCAAACGGTTTACGACAGCCGTGAAGGTATTGACATACCGCTCTATTTACGACAGCCGTGAAAGTAGTGACATAGTAAAGCATTTACTACAGCCATTAAGGTGCTGATGTGCAAAACTATTTACGACAGCAATGAAGGTTTTGATATACCAAACTAGTTACGACAGCCGTGAAGATGCTGAGATACTAAACTATTTACGACAGCCGTTAAGGTATTGACATACCAACTATTTACAACATCCATGAAGGCACTGATATACAAAAATATTTGCGACAGCCGTGAAGGTGCTGATATTCCAAACTATTTACGACAACCGTGAAGGTATTGATATACCAAACTATTTACGACAGCCGTGAAGGTGCTGATATACGAAACTATTTACAACAGCCGTGAATGTATTGATATACCACACTATTTATCTTAGTAATTAAGGTATTGATATACCAAACGATTTACGGCAGCCATGAAGGTACTGATATGCCAAACTGTTAACGACGGGCATGAAGGTACTGATATATCAACATTGTTTACTTTTGGACTTGACGTGTCGGCATAGGTTCTACACTGCATCACTTTATCTACGACAAGAATGAAAGTACTGCGTTACATATAAAACATTTCGTCTGAAAAGCTGATCATCGGCTACACATGTGAACATTTTTACGGTATTCTTAACTATTAACATCTTCCACGACCCGGAATCCGTTTGGCTATCACCATTGTAGCCTTTAAGTGTACCATATCAACCAGGTATAGTTTAGGGACACGTTCCCTGGAACACGTGCTATATCTGCACAACCACGCAGTTCAGAGTTCAAAATAGGGATCAGGTGTGTTTAATTATATCAATACAATACATTTCCACTGAGTCTATTTGACCTAACGTGTCTTGGAGTGTATTCGGAGAGTGTATTGCTTTGTCATACAGGTAAGGCCGGTATCCCTGCTGTTCAGTTCCAACACACTTGTATGGTTTGTCAGGTTACACGTGTCATATTCACAGACCCAAGGCATTCATTAGTAAATATTGATGAAAATGTCGATACTCCACGGCCTTTGATCTTTCGCCATGACAGAATACCAAGTCTTAATATACTAACCAGGACATATTAAGCACACAGGCTTTCCTCTCACGACTCCCACCCTTAGTTAAGTTATTAATTGTCAAGGTACAACAAATTGATTTACATGACACGTCTATTTAATACATATTTGTGCCGCCATTGTTCTAACAGGTGTTCAAGAGTTATAGGAGAGCATACATATACATCTGAAGAACAAATCAGTTAACTTGGGCATCGATTGACGTAGTTTACTTGTCCTCCATAGAGAAATAAACAAAACGAATGAATTTGTTTTTATCTTTCCTGAAATGAAGTGGTTGGAATTGAATTATCTGATTTGCACTGCAATCATGTGTGATGTACAATGTCTCGCTTATAACTCTCTAGTTTGTACAATTTCTTAACTTGTCCACCTCTGTTCTTTTCAGTAAGCTGCCACTGAACTGTTTCAAAAAGCCTCGATGTAAGTACAATATTATTGAATATCACCATCGGTGTATGTTCAAACAAAACAAAGGACTTGAATATGATCAATATACTCAGTTATCAGTAAGTAACTGTTCGCTAAAGCACAGTAAGAGATTAGTTTTCAGGTATGCCATGTGCCCATCACCAGAAGGGGGCTCTTAAGGGGCCGGTCTGTTCGGTGGGCCGGTCAGGTTTTCTCAAGACATACTGCAAAGTTTGGAGAGCTACCACGTTTTATGTTATATTTGCATTGACCCTAACGAAGGGTACGCCATTTTCATGGCCCTATATTTTTGTTTTTAGGCCTAGTGCCCACTGACTGCAGTTTTCCTTGCGGAGCCTTTGCGATTCATCGTGGTGTGTTGCGGTGTACAATGTTATAAGTTTACATGACCGTCTAATGTTGCAGTTTCGTTTTATACGGCCCACTCCCAATTTGCATCGCCCCTCCCAATTGATCAAGAGCAGATTATTCTAAATTTTGTTTCAATAGTGGTTTGATATAAAGTACAAGTACTCACTGAGAAACTGACTTAATAATTTAGAAATTAACACCAGTTTTAGAAAAGACCACTAGAGGAACAGTTAAAATCACTGTTCTATACTGACGTCCAAAAGAAAGTATACCAAGATTTGGAGAGACTACTGAATAAATTCATAAATTTATGCGTTGGCTATACAAGAGATATCCCTTTAAGACTTGGAAGGTTTATCAATGAGATGATGTCAGTCAAATTACACTCACCGAAATCCAAGCATCCTTTTGATCAACTATGACATTAAGACGTAAGGGAAAATAATTGAAATCATTTGGTATACTTTCTTTTGGACGTCAGTATAGTTTTAGGTATCTTAACCAAATTATTCACCTGTTTTCTCCTGAATTAATGAATACTCCTCTCTGTGTGCTTGAAATATGACGCATACGGATGATGAGTGCATTTCATCCCACCCAGGGATGTATCTTCAAATGTTTGATAAACTTACGTCAATGACAGACCACAACTACTATTAAAGAGAAGTAATTTTAATAGTAAATAAATAACTATATGTTTGATAGTTCGGGCTACATCCTTGCCATCATATTACACAACATTAACAATGAAAATACAACACAATTATTAAAGTTAGCACCAAACAAAAACAACTTGTCAACCTCAGTTGATAAGAGATTCCCTAGGGGGAGATAACTCCGTCGTCTGTCTGACTACAGTTTTGGTAAACTTACGTCACTGACAGACGACAACTACTGTTAAAAAGAAGTAATTTTAATAGTTAAATAAATGCATATAGTGAGAAGTAAAAAAAACGAATATACATGTAATAAGAATACATGACAGTGAACTCTAAGACAATAAGCTTAGTAGGAGAAGAAATAAAAGTTGGAAATAATGACTAGTTTCATATCAATACTGTTAACGATGACCAAAGTTCAAAGCAACACTTGGCAACACTACACTGCAGCTAGTCGCTTATCAATGTTTCTAAAATCTCATAGAAAATGGTACACTCACAAATGATTACAATACTTGCCCCCAAAGCATTCTTCTGAAATGTTCATATGTTACCAGGTGCCACATCAGGAGTTGATCAAACCGTGTCAAGTGCAGGTTCAACATCCACAGCGATCAGGCATACAGAATTAACGACTTCCACGGGCAATATAAACACAACACCGGGACCTTCTACAGCAGGTCAAGTAACCATGACAACCACTTTAGCTTCTACTCATGCTCCCCATTCTGGTCAGTGTGTTGATGATCCTAATCACGACTGTGCCCAGATGGACCGTAACTTGAAGATATGCACAATGTTCAGGGACCTTGCCGATACAAAGAAGTATTGTCCAAAATATTGTGGTCTGTGCAGCCCAAGTGAGTATAAGTATATATGGATAAAGCTGCACTTGCCTTTCCTCGTGTACTGATACTTAATCATCAATGTTTTATGTTGTAATATTATTTATTGTAGCGCAATACACAGCTAAACTATTGCAGTTAAACATAAAGCTTCTTTTCTCAATTGGTTACTGATAAAATGCTTTTACCTAACAACTTTCTTAAAACTAAACTGGCAAATGTTCTACTCAAAAGAAGTTAGGGATCAAACCTGATATAAGCATAAACTGACTGCTTGCTTCTTGTTAATAATATAGTGTTATCATTATAATTGACCCCAAACTTCTGTTGAGTAGTACAGAGCTAAATCCAAAGTATTTCCTACATTTCTAGTTTTAAAACCAAATTATTCACCTGTTTTCTCCTGAATTAATGAATACTCCTCTCTGTGTGCTTGAAATATGACGTACACAGATGATGGGTGCATTTCATCCTGCCATAGGGATGTATGTCCAAATGTGTGGTAAACTCACGTCATTGAAAGACGACAACTACTATTAAAGAGAAGTAATTTCAATAGTAAATAAATGCCGATATGTGTTATAGTTCGAGCTACATCCTTGCCATCATATAACACAACATAAACAATGAAAATAAAACACAATTATTAAAGTTGGCACCAAACAAAAACAACAGTTGCTAAGAGATTCCCTACGGTAAACTTTCGTCAATGACAGACGACAACTACTATTAAAAAGAAGTAATTTTAATAGTTAAATAAATGCCTGAAAAGTGAGAAGTAATAAAATAGGTACGGTACCTGAAAGAATATAATAAGAATACATGTCAGTGAACTCTAAGACAATAAGTAGTAGAAGAAATAAAAGTTTGAAACAATTACTAGTTTCATATCAAAACTGGAAAACCATGAGCAAAGTTCAAAGCAAATTCCTTTGCAACACTTAATTACAGCTAGCTGCACATCATTTATTTCTACAATCTCGTAGAAAATGGTACACTCAAAAATAGTTGTAGAAGTGCAATGCGTGCATACAACTTGGTTTTACAGCCTTACTTTGTAACATGTCATCAGAATGGCTCATGGGTGTTTTACTGTGCACATAATGCTCCTAGAACACAGAATCTGTCTTCCACCGCCCAATTGTCTTACAACCTTAGGATCTTGTCCCTTGGCAATGGCTACGGTTGCCCCAGTGGGCGATTTAGTGGAAAACTGAGTCAATGGATGACCTGCATCTTTGAATTGTTTGTTCAAGTATAAATAAAGAGACAAAAATACACTTGACGTTGCCTCTCTCTGCATACTTGTCCTCTCAAGATACACTTTTAGGGTGTTTACGGGGTTCAACTTGTAACAAGAAGTCGGTTGGATCAAGACAGTGTCGTTCTTGATCCCAAATAATTGCACGCTCAATGATCCATTATCACGAAAATGCAACTGATGTGTTGTGAATACACAATTTTCTGCGCAGTTTCAGTTTTCCAGGAAAGATTGCTCTACACACTGATATGTACTGGCCTGCAAGACGGCCCAGATGCCTTGCTCGAATGACTGGCCGTTTAAGTGCCCGTCGGATATCTGTTTTAAGTTTCCTCACTTTTGTCAACACTGGTAGACCATTTGTACCGACAGTATCTACCTCATATCCAAGACATTCTTTCCATGTAGATGGAACGAGTGATGATGTTTCATAATTAACCTTCCATTCAAGACTTTTGAGTTTCAATAACACATTCTCAATGTCAGTATCAATACACTCTCTTATAGCCGCTACAATAATATCATCCATATACGCTAATAGCCGAATACCTAGCGATCGCAGGCTTTCTGCTACAGGTTGCAATATCCTAAACGCAGCAGATCTTCAGACAGAACACTTCAGCGTTAACAATGTTAGAATATCCAGGAGCACAGTTCGTCGACGATTAAGGGCAGTCGGACTCCGCTGTAGCCGACCTGCAGTTCGTCCACCTCTAACACGACGTCACAGGCGGGTGCGTTTGAGATGGAGTAGACGTCATGGTCGCTGGATTCAACGTCAATGGTCTCGTGTGCTGTTCACAGTTGAAAGCCGATTTATCGTCGCAATGGAGAGTGAATCACAGATGCAACTGTGGCCACACATAACCGATTTGGTGGGGATCGATCATAGTCTGGGTAGGGATAACTCCTACTGGACGTACTCCACTTCACGTGGTAGACGGTAATCTTAGCGGACAGCGTTATCGGGACGAGATTCTGACTCCTATAGCAGTACCATTCCTGCAGGTTTTCATGGTTTTTATGGTCGACCCTCTATACTGCAAGATGACCTCATAGGGCCAGGATGT
Organism: Diodora aspera; assembly: GCA_031471655.1. Taxonomy (NCBI): domain Eukaryota; kingdom Metazoa; phylum Mollusca; class Gastropoda; order Lepetellida; family Fissurellidae; genus Diodora; species Diodora aspera. Next base: position 12,956 of record JAUELE010129384.1, read on the forward strand.
TCACGGAATTCCTTAAGCAGCAGAGCGGATGGCGTGGCCAGCATGCTCGCCAGACCTCAACCCCACCGAGCATGCCTGGGATGAACTCGGTCGATGTGTGTACACACGTCACCCAGCACCAGTCGATCTCCCAACACTCCGCAGAGCTCTAGTAGAGGAATGGAATGCGATTCCACAAGCTTTCTTCATGAACTTGATAAGGAGCATGAGGAAGAGGTGCACCTTTGTCCTGGACGCGAGAGGGGGGTACACAAGCTATGGAATTACCGAGTGTTTCATGTTTGTCATTTCTATTTTGGGGGTTTGGCCTATACAACTCATGTTTGCCAGTGTTGTTGGAACTTTTTTCTCTATGTCATAATGTGTCACGTTTGTTAACACATTAAACATTATGATAACAGTCTTAGTTCTATTATTTCTGGGAAACTCTTCTTTTCATGTGCTATATACCATTTGACCCTACATTAAAGGCGCCGAGTATATATTCATGTACATCAATATATTTGATTCAACGGTATCCTTCGGAAGTAGTTTTATAATTTTCATGCAACATCTACACGATCTGTTTTATATATATTATCCTAACAAATATTATTCAAATGGTGAACAAAATTGTGGTTTTAAGGATTCAAGGTAGGCACAGCTTCAATGTTCGTAATGTACACGAACTGACACAGGTTAGAACCCGAAAATGAGTTTTGAATGCAGCAATATCAAGAACAACAAGTGGAACTGAAAGTTTGTTAGCCAATAATCCACACACAAAAATTGTACGCAATTATATTCCATAAGATGACACAGGACATCAAACAGTCCCACCCCTCACTAGAAGAGTCAATATCTGGTGTGACCACCATTGGCACATGCTCAGGCTCGACAACGGCGCTGGAAAGAATGACCCACATGAGAAAAGTTTCACTACTGATCATGTAACGCCTGACCCAATTCAACAACGCTGCTAAGTGGCGGCTGACGTTGTCGTACCCGTCGCCCAATTCATCCAAAAGGCGCTCGACAGGGTTCAAATACGGAGACACAGTTGGCCAGTTCAAGCCAGGTAGTGTTAATGCCGGTGTAGGACACTAGAATTTTCCCCCCGAAAAAACAGTGTACACTAGTACACTTTCCGGGGGAAATGTGAGAGTACCCCAGATTTTCCCCCTCACACTATTATTTCCCCCCGTTTTTCTTGAAATAGTAGGGGAAAATCTAGTGTACACTAGGTTTTCCCCTCTATACACTACTCAAATGAAGTTAAAGACAGGTTCTTCCCTCATACATTTTGCTGATGCACATTTTGATTAATTAAAAAG
>JAUELE010129495.1:0-14267 GCA_031471655.1 Diodora aspera
AGTGAGTGAATGTGATTTAACGTAGCAGTGGGTAATATTTCAACCATAACGCTACGGTTGGTACAAAGGGCACCAAACGTTTTAGTGGAACGAAAGTGACCCAGCCGGGATTCGAACCCCCGACCTTGCAGTTGTGAGGCAGACGCTCTACCAACTGAGGTACCCGGGCCCACATATTATTATTATGACTGTCCAGGTTATAGCAACGCTCTCCCACCTTGTCATCTTTCTTTCAGCATAGACTAATTTGTTACCTTCAGAAGTTTGAACTCATGATTTTTTTCAGGGACACAGTATCAGTGGAAATGATTACCTTATTTTACGTACCCAATGTGTCCCCTCACCCCTCTCTTAAGCCATGTACGCATTTCCTCAACAAATTTAACCAACTTGGGGAAACCTGTCGTGTCCCTTTAATGACGACCATAAACACTGCTGTAGGCTATTCTTGAAATAAAAGATTGTCCAGGTATGTATTTGGCACATGTCAAAATTTAACCTTTCACCTGTATGTCAAAACGGGCTCTTACCTGGAGATGTCAAATTTTGTGAAGAAACAAAAATGTACACACAGAGAAATTTGGCATTTATGCGGCACAATTTTAATGCTATTGTAACAACGTCATTGATGAACAAGGAAAATGGGAATTGTCACATGCCTGATTAGTAACCATAACACACTGTAAGGCCCAAATCACCCTAAATCTACAACCACCACCAACACAACCTCACATGGAACAAATCAAGTAAAATGTGAACCAACTTAACATAAAGTGAAAGTAAAAAATAAAGTGCAATATTAACAAGTGGATCCACTGGGACTCTTCTTCAAATGTCTACAGAAAGCAACAAAAAAACATAAAAAATTTTGTTACTTGATCATCCTGTAAGATTTATTTGGCGAACAGCAAATCAAACATTTGCTATATTTCACAAAAATGAAATGTTAACAGGGTTTTCACAATTGAAAATGGTAATATATCAGTCATTGAACAAGTTACAAAAATAATTTCTATCCATAAATTGCTGACATGTAATACATGTTGATTCAAGGAAATAATTGTACACTATTTACAGTTACATGTACTTTGATTTGGCACAGACATCTTGAAATAAGTTACAGCTCACTATGTACAGTCTGTCTTTCATAAACATACCTCACCCACCTGAGGTAATGTTGTAAATGTCATACATACTTACATAAATACAATTAACACTTAAAATAAACAAAGAGGTTGTTACAGCTCGTTTAAAAGCTGTGAAGATAGAGAGAGTGATTTTACATTGTTTTTGGCAACCTTTCAGCCATATCACCATGGTGTCATCAACATTACCTCGGTGAGAGACAGGCTGAAAGAGAAGAACCCGGGCAGGATTCGTACCATGATTGTCAAGGCTGTCAGATCACTGACATGCTAACCACTGTGCCATCTCACACCCCTTTGGAGACAGAGAGAGAGAGAGAGATAATCACAAGTTTCAGTGATATTTCAGCTATATCATATGATCCTAACATAAGACCTTTCCCGATTGAGAGAAAATTAAAGTGCTCGCAAGCTGGCTGGGTTCAGTTTGAGTGAGCGAAATGGCATTTCTATATTTCAGGCACGGCACCACTGTGTCAATAACAGCTAAAGCTAAAGGAATCGGGCACAGCCATGATGATATTCTGCATCTTCAACTGTACACTCTGCATATGGTACCTTGTTCTTTTCTTGTGCAAGTGAGAAAATGATTTTGGATTTAACATGGCTTCCCACAATTTTCAGCAACATAACCCTGGTGTCATTTACATTAGGTCAGTGTCAAGGATCAATCTTCCAGACTGAGGTACATAGATACATAGGCAGGATTCAAACCAATAACCACCAAGTCTGACCCTTGCTCAAGTAACCTGCACCGGAGAAACTAAAAACAGTACTGTGACATATTCTGTCATGAAATGAAATTATATCATGATCATTACATGAAAATCTGATGAATGAATAAGTGCTGTATTTTCACCAATATTCCAGCTATAGCTCTGTGCCACAAAACTTGGACACTTTTCAAAATTATAAAAATCCATCGTGATATAGCCATTTCCCTACCCCTGCTCAACTTCTCTTTACTAATGCAACGTATATAAGTCAATATTTCTAACTTCCCTTGTGATGGGTTGGTCACGTGACATGTAACAGGACAACGCCCGCATCCATACGTCTGTGCAGACCCGCCAATGGCTGCGTAACCAAGACGTTTCCAGACCTCAACCCCATCGAAAATATTTGGCAGATCATGAATGACAAAGTTGAGAAGTTAGAACCCAAAGACTTTGCCGAGTGGAAAGCAATGATCCATCAAACGTGGGCAGAGATATCGGACCAACTAATAGAACACTTGATAGATTCAATGCCGCGCAGAATATATCAATGAATCGAGAAAGGTTGTAAAGTTACAGACTATTGACATTTAACAAACAAATTGTAGACATATTTCCGATGTGTGCAAATTTTCGTGCAAAAGAAATGAATACTAGTATGTAATTGAAATACCCGCTGACAAAGTTGTCAATTTTTTTTGCACGGAGGTATAGTTTGTGAAATGTGGTTGTCTCTCCATTTGCATTCTTTAGTAACCTTCGTAAATTTAACGTTACTAGACATGCAATGTGTGTCAAACATGTTTTAAGAAATATTGGGATGCAGTATTGGAAAAATATGGTGAGAAATTTTAAAATTGCGAAAATTTCTTTTACAGAGACCTCGTCGAGTGTCGGATGCAAAACGGCCGTCAGATTATCTTGTTCTGTCTGTTGTCTCCTGCTTCTGTTGCTGGCCATTAGCTATCGGCGCCCTCGTCTTCTCCGTGAGAGTAAGTGAACGTCCATCAGTAAATAGGAAGTTACATAGTAAATAGGCCCTCCAAGAAAAATAGATACATTGACATTAGATATATGACACTGACTTAAGATAACAGTAATACATATAAAAGATATTGACACTTAAAATTTCCATTGTCACGAATAAGTGGAAATGACATTAAAATACGGACATTGAGATCAATTGACTTTAGAGAAATGTCATTGAAATAAGACAGTACATTGATTTCGGAAAACTATGACATTGGCATCGAAAATAGCATTGTCATAAGAAAATAGCATTGAGTGCCAAAATGACATTTACATTAACAAAATGTCGGAAAATGACATTGTCAGCAGAAAAAGTTATTCGCAGCAGAAAATGAAATTGATTTCGAAAAAAGTGCATTGAAATTAGAACACTGGCATTGTCATAAGAAACTGTGAAAAAATGACATTGACATTAGGAAAATTGTATTGGCATTAGACAAGAGTATAGTCAGTAGAAAGATGCATTGGCCTAAATAAAACTGACACTGGGTGATGTGAAGACAAGGCGAACTTGGTCATATGGCTAATGGGCAGATGCTGTTGGATGATGTTTAATTCTTTTCACATCATGCATGAAATTACAATAGATTATATCCATAAGAGACGAACTGTTGAAGCGATCGTAAAATGCATCCACGAGGAGTTTGTTATCCTGTTAGTTATTCTTAATTTTCTATTAGAATGGCAATCAAATCTTGTATAAACTCGTCAATACGTTATGATGTTGATACACTTACAATGTGTTGTGCTATGATGACAATGGTGTTGCATCCAACCGTTTTCTCACGAAATTAGTACACTTCACTAAACGTATTAGATTGACTACCCAACAACAGAGAAAGACATTTTCATCAGCTTACTGGACTGCTATTGAATATCTCAAACAGTAGACGTATTTGTTATTGTTTAGATCCTATCTTATGTTGGAGGTGTTTTTCTATAAGAGTAACTGGCATGCATGAGTAGATAACAGGTGCTGTAAGAAATTTAATCCTGTTTGTTGTTTGTATTGCAGTCCCAACATGCGGCTGATATTGGTGACATGGCTCTCGCCGAATCAAGAGGGTCTGCAGCACTTATGTTTGCAATTATTGCTATCATTAGCGGCATATTGATTCTTATTGCTGCTGTTGCTACCAATTTTTCAATATTCTACCGCTAACTCTTGACCTCGACATAGCTTCAAGTCAAAGTTGGCGCGGTCAAATTCAAGGTTTTTTCTTCCCAAAGCATTCGGAACGATAAATATGCATTGACATATATGAAAAATATTGCTTGAAAGAGAGATAAAATGATAATTACTCCCCCCCCCCCTCCCCCACCCGAGTCATTAATTATGATTGGCAAACTTTTGATGACAATAGTTTGTACCCATAATTTCGATCGGTTATGCCAAGACATTCGGCCAACATTAGAAGGGTGCACTGTGGGTAGTTTGGAGGAAGGGAAATGACAGTCTATTTGAAAGTACAAAATAGATTCGTCTGCTAGAACGAAGGCGATACACTATTTTTTAATTGGGCAAACACTTTTATTTTGTCTAATCTATTGTTATTTATCCTTATATTAAAGTTGGATACGTGCCCTCGAACGCTAAAAAAGGTCTGGTGCTATCTGAGATGAATACCATAAACTGTAAATCATACATTATAAAAGCGTATGCTTAATTAAATAACGCCGTTTTCCCGTAATCCCGGCAGATGCAGAATGCATATATTTTCCACTTTCCACTTTCTCTGCGATTTTACCGAAGAATGTTCCGTCGATTTCGAAAGTTTTCCGAATATAAGGCATTTATTTTGCAAGTGTAACATTTCTGAAGGTTTACGAATATTTTCAAGGTTGTGTCGGAAAGTTCCGAATGCATTGGGCTTTTTTTTCTATTTTCTGACTTGGGGGTCATAAAATAGATGTTACTCAAGAGGCTGTTAAACCGACAAGCATGTTTTACTATTGGGCATTATTCGTGGTATGTACATGATGTTTTATCTCATTTTATGTCATGATACTCGTTTCTGATGGTTCAGCCTGAGTCTACTTTTTTACCATATATACCTCCTAGCCAAAATCACACGGTGGATTATTTACATATACTCGCCTGATTCTTGCCGAACTATAGACCATATTTGCAATCGGAACCTCTTTAAGTGTATATCTCACCTGGTCCACTTGCTTGTTGATGTGTGTGAGCAGCAGGCGTCGGACTCATGATCCGACGATAGTTAGGTCGCGGGTTCGATCCTAGCCAGCGGCGCGCCGTGTTGTACCCTTGGACAAGGTACTTAACTTCACTTGTCTCAGTCGGCTCAGCTGAAAATGGATAGTGGAGCCACCCGTAAGGGTGGAAAAAGACAAACAATTTCCTTGTATAAACTTGTATAAAGTGTAAACTAGTGTGTTGATGTTAGTTTGATTTTGATAAAGGATTTGCAACTCTCAAACTGACGTTGCTTCAGTCAATATTTGTCACGAAATACGCAGGCCCGGATGCGGGGGTGGGGGACACAGGGGACACGTGCCCCCTTCACCTCGTCCTTCAAATATTTTTTTTTGCTGTTAGTAGAAAATCAACCCCTTAAATGTTACGCAAACTTGTGAAATATGCTGAGAATTCACCCTTGTGCATGTCAATTTTCAAAAGTGAAGCATGCTCCCGGACTTCTCTAGAAAATTATGTCTTTCATCAAATGTGTTGTGTCCCACCCTCCCTTTACGCAAATCCTGCATCCGGCCCTACATACGTCGACATTAACAACCAAGGTCGTCTGCAAAATAGATTTGTAAAATAAGTAGTTTGCAGACGAGTTTGGAGGAAATAAATAGTTTGTATGACTCAAGAGAAAAAATAAATACTTTGTGCAGATACAAATGTACGTTTTTTTATATTTTTCAATTTATAATTATGAAATGTATCATGAAAGTGTTTTGCGCCCTTCGGGTGCAAACATTCCCATTAACGCTAAATTCCAGTGGCGAAGTCAGGGGGTCCTGACCCGGCTCCGACCCACATTTTATGAGTTCAGTGAAGACTGGCAATTGGCTGGCGGTATTTAAACTAGTTACGTACTAAGTTTATTTTGACTCCAACCAATGCAGGAACATGCGTCTCGGAGCATTCTTTTTTTAAAAGCCCTTGGACTCCACTACACCATTTAAGGAGGGGGGTAAGGGCTGAACAATGTCTTCGCTAGAAATCACTCAGAAAGCTTCTCCGACGATCTAGGGTACCTAAAGATCTAGGATCCAGGCGGTCCCTGGACCTTCGCCTGATGTCCTTGGATCTTTCCCCCTCTGCAATGGCTTCCGTCATTTCTGTAATTATATTGTCTTATTTTGACTAGTTACAGAACTCATTTTGACCCAGTTAAAACAGAACAAGAGAGCTCTGAGAGCACAAGATTCCCCGCCACTTAACAAATCCATGATAACAAATATATATTACAATACCTCAAGTGTTCACTTAAATATTATAGCAGATCTGCATATCTACTCTATCTATACCTACTACATAACCAGGTGAAACTGGGAATGGCTCATTACAGCACTAATGGTTCCTTGGACGATACCATCCAACTTGGATAACTGAATAGATCGCAGTGTGGTGGTTGCTCTGCTACGAATGACACCCAGAGTGAGGAAAGTCTGGTATCATGAATCAAGGGCCTTAACTCCTGCAAATATAATCCCATCGGAACGAAAATGCGATATGCGTATCATAGCTACATGCATGTATTGACAACATCTGGTGAGTTTCAGAAAATTCTGTCGAAAAATGTGGGAGGATTGATTTCAGAATGAAAAAAAGTCTGGTACAGTGAATCAAGGGCCGTAACTCCTGTAAATATAATCCAATCGGAACGAACATGCGATAGGCGTATTATACATGTAGCTATACAGTCAACCCTCGTTAATCCGACACGCGCGGTTGCAGGCAAAACTGTCGGATTAATGAGGATGATTAACGAGGATGTCGGTTAACGAGGTTAATTCGTGTACAAAAGTAGAAATTGTTCCCAAAAATGTGTCGGATTAACGGGGACTGTCGAAAATTGTAAGAGGAGTTGATTTCAGAATTAAAGATGTCTAGCATCGTGAATCAAGGGCCATAACTCCTGCAAATATAATCCAATCAGAACGAAAATGCAATATGCTTATTATAGCTATATATAGACAACGTGGTCAGTTTGAGGAAATTTCTTTGAAATATGTGGGGGAGTTGATTTCAGAAGGTTCCTGAACGGACGGACGGTCGTCCGACCGTTCTTCCGTCAGCTTTTTCGTTTCCGAGCCAGAACTCTAAAGACGCTTGAGGTATTAACACAAAACAAACTTGGCACACAGTTAAATCAGGTGGTGAACTGGTGTCTTTTGCTAGGTTGGAATTTTTAAAATTTATATTCTTTTTCCATTTTCGTGGAAACAAGTTGAACTTTGAAAATGTTAGGGAAGCCTTCGTTTCCGGGCAATAACTCTAAAACCGCTTAAGGCATTTACTCAACACCTGATACACAGTTAAATCAGGTGGTAAACTGGTGTCTTTTGCTAGTATAGAATTTCTAAAATGTCTATTGTTTCCGTTTCAGCGGAAACAATTATTTGAACTTTGAAATGTTTTGGGTAGCCTTTGTTTCCGAGCCAGAAATCGAAAACCGCTTGAAGTATTTACACGAAACTCGGTACGCAGTTAAACCAGGTGGTGAACTGTTGCCTTTTGCTAGTTTGTAATTTCTAAAATTTATATTGTGTCCGTTTCCATGGAAACAAGTTGAACTTTGAACATTTGTGGGTAGCCTTCGTTTCGGGGACAGAAATCAACACCGCTTCAGGTATTTACACGTGATGTGTTGTGCACATTGATCGGGTATTGAACTAGTGCCTTTTGCTATTTAAAGATTTTTGAAATTATTATTTGTTTCGTTTTTCGAGGAAAAATGTTGGACATGGAAATAAGGGCACCTGGCGTTTCTGGAAGATGATAAACAGTGTTTTAACTTAACTGATTGTGTCACACCCCAGTTGTAAGTGCTGGGGAATATACCATCTTTAGAAGGCTCTTGTGTCTGCTTGTTTTATTTCTGTTTCTTATTCAGATGCTTGTGCTGCTTCTATAAATAAAGTGTAATCAGAGAGCATGTTTCTTGTTGTGTGGTTTCGCTTCCCAATTAAGTTTATTGCTGTGAGATCACTTTGCAAAAGAAATGCTACAAACGTTAACTTTATCAAAACTTGTGATACAATGCTGACCAATGCCACTTAACAATGATGTTTTTAAGTTCAGTTGTGGGAACCATTTCTTTCCAAAAATGGGTGATTTGAGGTTTTACGTAGTTTTCGGCAATCTTTCAGGCACATCACCACAGTCTCGTCAACATCACGTCGGTGTCGGGTCTCCTGTCTCTTCAGGCTGAAAGAGAGGTGCCTGTGCAGGACTCGATACACAACCGCCAAGGCTGACAGATTGCTGGACCGACGCGCTAAGCACTGTGCCATCCCACGCCCTATTCTTTCAAAAAGAAATAATTTGATTGGTATCGTTAATTTTGCAGACCTCAAAACGAACACAACACTAAATTGGCTTGGACACTACTTTAACGAAAAATAACTCTGAATTGTTGTTGCGTTTCGCCTTCACTCAGTAATATTTGGGAAAAGCAATGTTATTAAATGACCTTTACACAAAACACCAAAACACACATGTACAGACTTATCACGTAAGCATCGTTGTCTGATCCAAACAAATTGAATTCAATGAAACTTGTGGTACCAGTTACAAAACAATCCAATATCATATATTTTTATAACAAACGTTTACATCAGGCTTAAACATGAATTAAATAGTGAAAGAAAAGGAGATTATCACATGAAAAATCCATGTTGGTCATAATGATGAATTGCAATGAGATCATACTGTACTCGGATCCAGCAGTCAAGATAAGTTAAAGTGACCGACATCAGCTGGTAAATCGTTAACTCGACTTATGGTAGGGGTTGCTTGGGCGTATGTCTCCCCAATAATGGAGGAGGAGACATATTGTTTTGGGTTTCGGCATCGGCGTAAAGATACAATGTTTCCGAACCAGAACTCTAAAACCATTACATGTAGATATAAGGACAAGAACACGATTTATTTCAGTAAAAGGCCTCCGGCCCAAAATAGATCCAGTTATAAACAAGGTAAATACAGCGCATGCAAACAGCACTTGAGTTTGTTAACATAATGTAAAAATAGATTAGATTTACAATGGAGACAATACCTTGCGTTGTGACAAATATTTTCATATCTTCCCGTTTCTACGGCTAAGTTAAAATTACCACATCAAAAGTTTGAATACATTATTTTAAGATGTTGGGGAATTACAGGACTGTACAAATACCTCTCAACATTTAGTAGAGTTTTAAACTGTTTATAGTGGATGAATTTAGGTGCAACATTTAGAGTAGACTGCCATGGTTGAACAAGGTTGTCACGTAGTCGTTGCTTTAAAAGGGAAACAAACTATTAACATCGGCAACACACTGAAACATCCACACATATCTGAAACCAACTTGGAATAAACTATTTTTTTATTCTCGTGGCCCAGTTTTGACGACCTACGTCGTCTGCTGATTTTAACATAACATAACAGTTACTTAACTCTTTCACTGCCCAGCCTGTTTAAAAATAATAGTCGTAAATTGCCCAGGTTTTGGGTGTTTTTCGATCTTCTGATGCAATAAATTAATTCTGCTCTCCACATCCTTGTTTTCTTCCTTCCTGTAGTCTCCTCAGATGATGTAAAAGTCAAAAATACCTCTAGACCGAATGGTAGATGTTGAAACAGTCGCCTGCAGAAATGGGTATTTTGCACTTTTTGCGATAGACGCAAGTGTCCCTCTGGATGCCTCTCCTCGTACAAACTCTGCAGTCCCTTTGTACATTCCTGCAAGTATCTGAAGGTTGGAATGTTTTTTTTTGTATGGACCTTGAATCCTTCAATCAGCCTGTCTTCTGGGTCCTTGACGGGGACCCTGGGGGGGGGGGGGGAAGCCTATCTGCCTCAACGGCGGGGCCTCGTCATCGTACACAATGACTTATGCACTAGCAGACGATCCAAGTTGTCTGTAGAATGAACTATGACAGCGGTGGAGCAGCTACGCCATGTGCATTGAGCTTGGGGAACTAGGTCTTACATGTACGATCTTGGCAACTTACGACTAATATATTTAGATCGTACGTGTACGATATTGGCAGTGAAAGAGTTAAGAGCCTGGTATCTGGCAAAAATAACACTCGACACCAGTATTTACCTGCTCTAGTCGTGTTTATATACTGTAATGGTAACCTTCCACATTCATCAAGAACCATGTTATTACAGGTAGATTTCCCAACTTTAAGAACATACATGTATTATCAAAACTTTGTTTGTACAGATTCAATACATATACATTTAAAAAATATAAATAATACATTCTTACAAACTGGGTATTCTAAATATTCGAAACACAAAGGTAAGGAGTAGATATGTTTCAAAACTTATTTACAAAGGTACAGGATAGAACATGTGTTATAAATTGCATTTAGTTGAAACAACTGTTGCCTTCAACAAGGTGAGATTAAGTTTGGTAAACACCACTGGAAGCATACAATATTATAATAGAAATAAACCGACTTAAGTGGCAAAGTATAGCTTCAGGGAGACAATAGCTCATTTGGCAGTTGAGTTAACAAATGAAGATCAAATGTTATGGATGACAGCATACATTCAAGTTCAAAGACACCACGAGAAAATAAGAAACAGTTTGAAGTATGTTAATGATTGCACACGTTTAAAGTACGTGTATATGTCAAAGGCTTTCGTTTCAGTATTACCAATATTGTCAATGGTGGTGCAAGTCAAAATTGCATGTACACGAGCGATTGCCTTGGTCCGTTTGTATGTACATGTATGCTCGCATTATCCACTTGCTTTATCATGAAAATGATAGTCCTTACAAAACTGATATTTAACCGTTGACTTAAATCAGGGTAAACATTTAGCACAAATACATAAACTGTAGTGGTCATTGACTTACACATCGTATTGTTAAAAATATGTGACCCGACACCACGAAATGAGACACTTGGTGCAAAATTGCCAGTTTGAGTTATTAATATATTTGCAAAGAGCACACGGCAACCTTTCACCTGATACCTCATTTGTTGTTGTAGCACAAACATTGTTAACGTTAGGAGAAAAATTGTAACGCATTGCGCCACAGCCATGAATTTGACAACCCTGAGAATAACCAGTTTAAAGATTGGCTCAATTAATCAGCAAAGCTCCAGAGCAACCGGTATCCTACTTTGATTAAAACAGAGAAAAACACTAAAAATAAGTTAATAACAGATATATAGTATCCATTGCATAAAATATAGTTATGACATTGAAGATTTTAAAATTCCAAATAAATGTTTGCGGAATATTCAATAAAATAAATTTGATCACTTATACATTAAATAATTATGTTGTCTAGGCATGCATTTTCTGTTGTCTGTGTGAGATGATTACCCGAAGACAATTAAATCTGTAATGCTGGAGAACATTCGGGGGTGAGGTGTGATCAAAGAGGTAATTAGTGCCATAAAGGTTTTATTACTTTAAAGATTAATTAATATGTCACGCTTGAGGACAATCCCGGTGTTTGAGGGATGTTGTGTGCCTTAGTTAAAGATCTGCACTACAAAAGTGAAAACCAAAAGTATGTTTAGAAACTAGAAGTATTCTCCTCTCTAACGTATACATATCTCTAGAATTTTGCGCTAGATTGGGGTAACACATTACGACGACCGTGCCATTGTTTCACGGGACATTATCGAATGGCGGGAGTGATACACCACATTCGAAGTCAATTTAGGTGTTTTAATGAAGTGTTAGCATCATTTAGGTAACTTTGTTAGATACTGTAAGTGTTGACGAGTCCAATTGTGCAATACATTTTTGGGAGGTATTTTCAAGGTAATTAGTTTTGAGAGCTGATTACTCAATATCTATATCCGCGCAAACCGACTCATTTCTTGCCGACGGGTCACATATGTTTGCGGAAAATAGCTCCAATCGGTGGAGCAACAACTATCATGCATTCAAAAGGAAAAGTCATTGAATGGTTTAGGAAAAAGAGCTGCTTCAGTTTCTTCAACACAAATCTTCCTCAATGTCGTCTTAATAGCACCTTGGGTCATTATTGATTGTAGTATACGGCTGCAGAATTTGCTACATTAACGTAAATATTCTCATCTTTTGATGCCGCTTGATCTTTTTCTTCAGAGCTAGGACATGGGATTTCTGATGTAAGTTCCTCCAGAACTGCTTGGTAGCAAAATTTGTATTGTTCCTACAAAGTACAAAATATACCATTAGACGTTCTTTGTTCAAGTCGTCAGATCATGCAGTGAGTGATTGAGCGATTTAGGGTTTTACGTGGTTTTCGGCAAACTTTCAGTAACCTCACTAAAGACTCACCAACACCACGTCGGTGTCGGGGTTCTTGTCTCTCCAGGCTCAAAAAGAGGTGCCCAGGCGAGACTCGAAACACAACTACCAAGGCTAATTATTTTTGTCAACCTAAAAAGTACTTTTCATTGAAGTACACTGTCTTCCACTAACGACATACATTGAAGATGCATTACTGTAAAAAGACGGTATCATATAACATGATGTCATGTTGGGTACGACATTATGCCTTTTTGGGGAGATTACATTTCCTTGCAAAGTACATGTAACTAGTTTGCTACTGTTTTGGGATATAACCCAGTCCTGGATTCGAAACAGCAAACCCAGAGTCAGGCATCCATCACAGGCGTTGGAGTCACACATGAGATATTCAGCCTAGTCCCATTTGGCACTAAAGATCAGCAACGTAGACAACTCAGTCTTCGCTAAAACCGAAGGTCAGAAACGTAGTTTTCTGTATAGTCGACAGTATCACCCACCACCACCACGCCCATCAACGATAGATAATGTTCACAGCCGGAAGGACGATATGACAGTGAATATTCAGTGACGGGAAATGATACGAGACATTATTGACGGCATTTCCTTGTAAACTAGTAGTAAGGTAGTTCGGTCTTTTCTGCAACCATTTGTTGGTCGAGCCCCGTCCGGGATTAGAACTCGCGCTCTTACTCACCAATCGACCACACTTAAACCTTATAACACAGGTGGACTTACAAATGTAGGAATGTTCTGTGGTCTGATTGCCTTCATGATTCCCACTGTTACTGGAATAGCAACAGTGTTATCAAGACCAACTCTCTCCAGAACAGCCGCTAAACAACAGACCAAACCGCTCCTCTCCGCTCCGGATCTAAAATACATTGACAACTTTTAATGGTTTACAGAATCTTTAAGTTGAACGTATTTTAATCATATTGCAGTGAATGGCCGCACATCTCTACACGATCTGTACACGTGTTCCTCCTGCAATACACTGACCATGTCTGAAAACGGGAATTCTTGAAAGGCACATCAAATAAGTTTAGAAGGATTTGAAGACGAATTTATAGACGAATCCCAGCAGCATATTGGGGGCTATTTCCAATCATAGTTTCCATTTATCGTTCTATTTTGTTTTACATATATATACTGACGTGCAACAGAAACGATACCGGTGATTTCAATTATTTTCCCTTACGTCTTGTTGTCATAGTTGATCAAAAGGATGCTGGGATTTCAAAGAGGCGTTGATAAAACCTCTTAATCCTGAATGGGTACATCTTGTATATCCAGTGTATGTGTGAATGTATTCAGTGATCCCAACAAAGCTCGATATCGTTTCTTTGCACGTCAGTATGAATACTACCCAAGAGTTATTACAACGACTGTGATTTCACTGAGTGGACATGAACCATTTCGTATAACCCTGTAAATACAATGACTAATGTGAGCAAGACACGCATGTGTCTAAAACATCAACCTCTTGCAAGAGATGTTACTGTCTGTGATCGTGAAATTTGTGTATAAGTACATTTGGCGACAGCATATGAATCGTTAGTTCACCTGCGAAATGAATTCGCCTTACGAAGTTGAGCTGAGCAGTCAGTTTAGTAACTTGAACTTGAACTTTAGAACTTGACTATTATGAATCGTTAGTTCACCTGCAGTGTACAATAACACGTTGATAGCTGGGTCCCATGTTTAACTTGGATACACGAATCAGGTACAGTAGGGACGTCACTGAAGGTAAACCGTCTTCAGGCCAGAAATCAGCAGTGTACTGCATAACAGTTCTGGCAGAATTACCCTGTGGAAAGTAATAACAGTTCATATATACACATAGAACTTAATCAAGCGCCACCCGATTTTTCAAGATTGGCGTGACAATACCCAAACATTATGACTTTATGGTAAAATTAATAGCT
>JAUELE010129605.1:0-14263 GCA_031471655.1 Diodora aspera
GATCTGTTTCTAGGGTTCTGTGGATGATCACAATCAGGATCAGTGATCCAGTTCCCTTGCACAAACAAATGATGCTGGACAAAACAAGTCACACCCACTTTTGGATGACTTGTAAGCCCAAAAAGGCACAACTAGGCAAGGCACCTGATGGGTATATCAAGTTTGATATGGAAGTAGCAAATAGTTTCCAAGTAATGTCCCAGACAATATCCTGATGTAACATATCCCATTTTCGATACCTTACCCCAGGCCACGCCCACTTTTGGGTAGCGTAAGACTTGTAACCTCCAAAAGGCACAACTAGGCAATGTACCTGATGGGTATACCAAGTTTGGTATGAAAGTACCTAATAGTTTCCAAGTATTGTCCCGGACAACATCTTGATGTAACATTTCCTATTTTCGACACCTTACCCAAGACCACGCCCACTTTTGGGTAGCGTAATACTTGTAACCCCCAAAAAGCACAAGTAGGCAAGGTACCTGATGGGTATACAAATTTGGTGTATAGGTACCAAATAGTTTCAAAGCAATGGCCCGGACCAGATCCTGATGTAAAACATGCCATTTTCGACACCTTGCCCCCGGCCACGCCCACTTTTGGGAAGCGCGAGACTTGTAACCCCCAAAAGGCACAACTATTTAAGGTGCCTGATGTGTATACCAAGTTTGGTGTAAAAATACCAAATACTTTACAAATATTGGCCACGACAAAATAGTGCGGACGGACGGACAGACGGAAGGACGGACGGACAGACGGACATACCAACGACTATAATCCCCCGCATAATATGATGGGGGGGAATAAAAAGGAGACGGCGTTCATCATCATATATTGGACATCTTAATAAAACATGGCATTCGTCCTCAACATTTTCTATACATGTAAAACATGTTCTTTCATTTAATGGAGTACTAGTATTACAATACCTCCCAGTTTCAATGTGCAACGGAGCAGTGCCACTTCTAAATCTTGCCAGGGCGCTTATGTGGGCTCGGGGCATAGGACGTATGACATAACCACCTGGGCAATAATCCGTTTTCATATGACACTATGGTCTTAGTTTGTTACCTCCCTTGCCCGATGTACCAACTGCACTCTTAATTATATTGTGCCACTCATTTACATAACCTCCACTACCTAAGCGCTTAACTTCATTAATTTAACAACAAAACTTGTGTTTAAAGTATTGTCGTAGGGGCTAAAATGTTGCAAACCAAGATCGGACAGTTTAATATGAATTCGGAAGTTTAAGTTCCTTTTTATTTTGGTTTACACAGCGATTACACCAAAGAAAATGTTGCATGACGTCCGATCTCGATTTAGTGTACAATGTTGGAGCAATGGCAGAAACCACCCACACCCATTTCGTCACCAGAAATCGTCCATAACCCCTCTTCGACGATCAAGGACCCCAGAGCTTCATTTCAACTGCAATTGATTCAGTTGCCTCTGTACTTATATTGCATTATTTGGACTAGTTACATTTTGACCAAAATACATGCAAGCACATGCGCCTCACAGCATCCATAGATTAACATTTTCCGGGAGAGTGCCCCCGTACTCAGAAAGTTGGATAACTGTGAATAGGAAGCAGAACCAAATCACAAACTCCTGGAGATCATACCCCTCGCAACCCTCACAGGAAAAAGTTGAAAAGTTCTACTGCTTCCCATTCTGAGTCGGGGGAAGGGGGAGGGGGAGGGGGCAGACAAATCAAAGGAGCAAACTCCTAAAAGTTCGCAATCCCATGACTGTTCCCAGTCACATAAGAAGTCATTAGTTGCACAACCTGATGCACCAACTTAGATAATCTGAGTATAATGCGCTTTAGGTAGCGACACAGCCACGTCACCAGACTCTAAAAATGAAATGCGAAAAAGAATACAAAGCAAATAGCCCTTACAGGTCCAGGTGTGCTCTCCGTAAAGATTTAGAAGCCCAGTACAAGAATTTATCACATTGCGAATCTGTATTTCCAGTTCAATAAAAGATCAATTAAAATAAATTATAAAGCAAATGATAAATTTAGAAATATTGGAATTTCAAGGTCGCTTGGTTCGGGCCAAGGACGTTGAGAATGGCAATAAACCCACAAGTTATTTCTTAGAAAGGAAGCTAAGAGAGGTATAAACAAAGGTACATACGCCATTTAAGATCCTTCAGGCAAATTAGCAAATTTCGGATGTTTTGGTTGATTATTATTCGGAGCTGTTGGATAAACAAGAGGTTGATGAAAACGTATGACTAGGCTTCCTGCCCAATTTAGGGGCGCAGGCTCGTGGAGTGGTTAACAAACGCCTAACCAAAGAACGAAATAATTAGTTAAGAACTGGCGTCCTATATCTCTTCTAAAGGTGGATGTGAACATTTAATATAAAATTGTATGCACACGTTTAAGCAAAGTGATTGGTGATATCGTGCATTTAGACCAAATCTGTGCAGTACCTGGTCGTTCTATTCAAGACAATTGTCACTTGCTTCGTAATGTGCGTGATTATGTGGAGCAAAAACGTCTCCCTTGTGCCTTATTGAGTTGAGATCAAGAACAGGTTTTTGATAAAGTCTCCCATGAGTGGTCGTTTAAAGCTTTGGACGCTTTTGGCTCTGATCTGGTTTTCCAAAAATGGGTCAATATTTTGTATACTGACAAATCTAATGCAGTCATTATTAAATAGCACATTGTTCGGTCATTTCCGGTTTTGAGGTCTGTACGTCAGGGTTCTGGGTTCTTTGTACGTACTGGCACGAGCACTCATCCAGTTAAAATTCGCAACGAATCAGACATAAAAGGTGTTAATCTCCCTCGTTCATGTGATTCCGCAAACGTGTCTGCGTCACTATAGCAGATGATGTCCTTGGGTTTTGCATCAGATATGCATCCATCAAAACAATGTTATTTTAGTATGACGTCTTTACTGATGCAAACACTCGAGTAGTCTTTGTTTGCAAGTGGAGGAACAGATCAGATCACCCATTTGGAATTGCCTGGATTGAGCAATCAAACATATTTGGAATTATCACAGGTTCTAAAGTTACAACAGATGACCAACGGTATCCCATTCTCACCAAATTTCGTAGAGCAACACATTTAAATAAAGGGGGCTCAGTTTCAATTTTTGGTAAAAACCATAGTGTGCAATATTTTGGCTTTAAGTAAGGGGTTGTACAGAGGGGCTGTAACATCCATTTCAAAACATTACATGAAACTTTTTCCAAGAGTGTTTCCGGTTTATTTTGCTCTCTAAAATTGAACCCATTAGACGTTCAACGATGTACATGTATGTCAATTTTTGATGGGGGAGCGGGGTTGCTCTACAATCTCCTCGAAATTAATGGCGTTCAAGTTGAGACATGTACAATCATTATTAAAAGATAAGCAGACTAAGTTGACTTATTTCGCTAAATATTGGTCAGCTACATGTATATCCTTACGTCCGTATCGTATGATCTAGCTTCTCCATCTATCCCCCAAAATGAGACTGTCTTAATTTGATCAGCAATGTTTTTGGCTTTAAAATGGTTCGAACCTTTTTTAAAAAAATAGCTGGTAGACTTCCTTTATTTTTCATCACATTAGTTTTACAATACTTATTGTCTTTTGCAAAAAGTGGTGGAAAGTAGCAAATTTGAAAGACTATATCCACAAATACATTTTGCGGTGTGAGTGGACTAATTTACATTATAACTTTGTGGATCTTTTGACAAACACCGTCACTTTTCCTCTCATCTGTAATGCTCTACCTTTAGCTCAAAAACATTGTACGCCCGCCTTATGACTGTCTGTGTTTTCTGTCTCTCTGCTATTTCTTCCCCTGACCACCTATTTGTTGAATGTCCCTGTGTTAATATATTGTGGCCTGCTGTCTTCCCTTGGCTAAAATTGTTATCCTTTGATCAAATCGCAAAATCTCATAAATTTGTCCATTGCGGATTAATAAAAAAAATTCCAAGTTCCTATAATAAAGCCGTTTGTTTATATTTACTTTCACTGGCGAAATATTCTATTTGGTTTATTGGAAATCAAAACTTTTATGAGCACAAACGGCTATACGGGAACGACTTTGTCCTGCGTTTCTTTGCACTCCTACAGATTCGTATTCGTGTTGACTGCTATCGTCGGTCTTCTTCTGACTTTATTTTACTGGCTGTAATCTGACGGATTCTGTAAGCTAGAAAATAATCAGTTTTCCATTTTTAAGTCTGCATGGTGCTTTCATTGTTTCTTCTATTCAACACAATATTTTATGTGCGCTTTAGATTTCTGCATCTTTCTCTCCATAACATCGTGTATCAGATAAAACACTGATTCGGGTGCTATGTATATTTTATGTACGCTTCCACCTGTTTTGTTTGCATGTCTGTGTATACAACGTTAAGTTGTATGTTTTAATTTTTATTTGCATGAAAACAAAGATTTCATTTACGTTGCAGCCGTTTGTTTTGAGCCAGACTGGCGAACCATTATTTATTGGTAATTATTTTGTTTTTATAGTGTTGTATGTGTTCCACCGTCCGTATATTCTTCAAGTTTGTTCAAAGTCAGACAGTCGATTCAGTATTTATTGTGTTCACTATTACCTTGTATTTCGGTGTATGTATCCCATTTTCGACATGTTGCAGGAATTAGAATAGATTACAGATTTATTTTAAAGTAAACACGATCAAACATCTCTCCTCTCACTGTACTATCAAATCTAGAATCTCCTCTTTAGTTAACACAATGGTTGGAGACTAACATCTTCGATAAGTGTTTTACTTCTAGGAAACTAGCCGTACCCTGTCACGTTTCTGCGTAGGCCCTATATTTTGTTGAATAACATTTATACAAATGAAAATATTGTTCTAAAGGGCGAATTTCTATTTTATACCTTAGCTTGTAAATAAATGTTTTATCATGAAAGTGATGAACATAATTGCAATATTACAAGAGCTCAAGAGAAATCCCCAACGACTCTGTCCCCCTTGTCAAACTGATCAGCCTTTTATGCCATATACTTGCATGCTATGCATGCTTTTCATGTGTAGCATAGCTCCACATAGGATGGCTCAGGACTGTTTTGTTTTCTCTGGCCTGTGTTCAGGGTTCTAACAAAACTAAAAGGCTTCTTTGAAAATGAAATCGTGACAAATTGTAAGTGATTAAATATTGCTAACACCAGTTGATAAGTTAACTGAATTGTCTATATTAGTAAATACTGTGAATTATACGCACTTTAATTGCTGTACCTGTATACGTTTTTAAATCTTGTTTGTTAGATAATGTGTTATTCCATTCTGAGGTGTGATTGACCGACAACCATTTGTTGATTGATCCAAAGAAACAGGAATCATCCCTACTTATATTAGCACCGTTTTGTGTAATCTTTCACCCACAAGCAACCCAGAGCGACAAAACCTATTTCACGTGACCATTTGTAGAACTTGGATTGTCTGGACGTCGCACATACTGTTAGGAGACCGTCACGCTTTCCGAAGTGTCAGTATAATGGACTCACAGCTGGAAACATTAACACTCATGTTGACTAGAAAAGGAGTTGCCCGCTGCTCATAGATATTGCTGGACACAGTTTAATAGCGTACCCATGCAAGCTAATGATAACCCACTCGTGCTGAACATGATATCCAAAATTAAAACTCAACTAAGATCATTCCAAAATCATTTTGCAACTAGAGTCAAGGACGGGGAACCTTATATTAAAAGAACGCTGGATTGGCATTTGTGTCCCCCTACCTTCAACGGACATCACAATAACTAATACGTGTAGCATCAACAAGAGCATTAGAGTCACACGAGTGACTTTTGTTGAGCAACATTAATGGTAATCTGGTTACCAGCAGCAACTTCAGCGGGTAACATACACAGAGGGAGGTCAGGAGAGCAACGAGTTACC
The DNA here is from genome assembly GCA_031471655.1 of Diodora aspera. Lineage (NCBI taxonomy): Eukaryota > Metazoa > Mollusca > Gastropoda > Lepetellida > Fissurellidae > Diodora > Diodora aspera. The sequence goes on from JAUELE010129605.1 coordinate 5,895, forward strand.
AGCAGCAGCTTCAGCGGGTAACAGAAACAGAGGGAGGTCAGGAGAGCAACGAGTTACCAGCAGCAGCTTCAGCGGGTAACAGACACAGAGGGAGGTCAGGAGAGCAACGAGTTACCAGCAGCAACTTCAGTGGGTAACAGACACAGCAGAGGGAGGTCAGGAGAGCAACGAATTCCTTAAATTTACCATTAAATTTTCCGCCACAGACAGGACAGATATGGAGGCGAGTGAAATTATATTCGTTTTAGCAACAACATAATATTATGAATATGACAAAAGGAATCTCACGGAGTTTACCATGCATTGCCTCAGGTAGTGAGAACAAAATTATATAAGACAAATATTCTTTTCTATCCGCCTTGTAATGTGACAACAAGGTTTGTATTATGATAAACAACCTTCTGTTTACCAATTGTTTTCTGAAGATTGCTGTTGCAGATTTTGGTCTAAAATAATATTTACTCTTGACATACCATATTACTAGGGATTGTTGAATGAACTCAATAACACCTGCATGTTAACTCAATAACTCTATAACACCGATTTTGTCGTTTTGTCGGCTTTCTGCATTGTTGCCATTTTTGAGGAAGTCAAATGGAAAAACAATCACTCGTTGAAATTGTATATTTACATTACACAAGATTAAAGTAAAGCATGCCAGCTTGGTTCATGTGACCTTTTGTAAACAACAGATTGGCTGAAGCAGATTGGGAGAGCCGTCACACACTGAAGTACTGGTGTCAGTTAAATTGACTCACAGCAAGAAGCTTATGGAAAAACGTTGCCCAGGAACAGCGCGGTGTATTAATCTTCAGCAACATCCAGGATGGTATAAATTACATGTTATCGAAGTGTTGTCAGGTATTTCACACACGGAAACATTTGTTGCCCAACACATGTAATCCAATAAATGTTAGCCGCGTGACCATGGCTTCAGACTGTATCGCACAGCTACAGGTAAAATGACCCGAGATGTATACGGACACATCGGCAGTCATTCTGTAAAAGGCACGTGAAGTCAACCAGACGAATATGACAACGGATCGAGGGACACTGAGTTTGCTACAACGGGATTCGTAACCTTTGACCTTTTAACAGTCAAGCCTCACACTAGCATGGATAGGATGCAATACAGTTTTCTCAACTGAACTTAAAATTGAAAATGTTAATACATTTATAATTTCAATTTCACTCTGCAGCCGCCGTGCAGGTTAAAGCAAACACATCGCAAATATGCAGTCATTAGTAAATGTATATCATTCTCACAGGCACACAACCAATTTAGCAACTTGGCAGGCACAACGCCAAACGCTACACTAACGTACACAACGTACGCCAAGATTACGGGTATTGTAGCATCACAAATATACATGTATACACACTACCAAACAGTCTTCAAACGCCTCACGCTAGCTCGGGCAAGGACACAGAAACCCTTGCCCATGCAACACAACTTCGCTCGCTTGCAAGCGGCACTCAACTAAAAAGAGGATATAGACAGCTCTTAATATTAAATATTATGTATATGCGCCTACATATATGGTCTCGTATTTGTTGTCATGTCAAAGGGTATGTATCTCTTATGCATAATCTTTGACATGACAGCAAATGCGAGGCTATGGGCGCATATCCATACATTTTAAGACTTGTCTGTGGTGGCCCGAGTCTTCCGATTCCACCATAGATACATGTGACACCCTTCGCAACGGCAGGGAGGGCACTAACATAATTTATGTACACAAGCAAGTGACGTTGACATTTACCCCTTGATTTTAGCCCCAAACTAACCCCAAATTCATGAGGAGATTAGACCAGGAGTGAATTCAACAACCAAGAATTTATAAGTTACTAGTCGCTTGAAAGTTGTTGATCACATCACACATTATTTTGTGAACGTATTTCCATATGTATGTTGACATACAAAAGGACGCCCCAAGGTCTTGGGTTTTATGCTCGCTAACGTGTCATAGCAACTGATCATATCTGTTCAAACATCGAGCATAAACCGGGAAAGGTATAGAGAACACATAAATAGTGGGCGTAAATGTGACAATTGGTAATGAAGTAAGAGAAGAAAGTTAAAACATCGTGACCATTTCAAGGCTATGAGTCATTGTACTGCAATGCTGATTCGGATACAAACAATGTAAGGTCTCTCACAACAACGGTAGAGTCCTTATATGGAACTGATGACAAGGAAGAATAATCTTAATCCGGATTTAGTTTGCAATGTAAGTTGTTACTAATCAGGTTCAGGTTTAAAGTAAGCCATGCTAAAACCATATGTAAACAGGTAAAATATGGAAAATAACTTGCGACCCCCTCCCTCGTAGACTACGAGGACCTATACTTTAATGTATTGAGCTCATTCCTAAAGCAAGCCATTTGTAAATATATAATAATACTTAGAACTGTAGGATTACAGGATTGGGTACAGCGTTGATGGAAATTCTAACACAACGGTACATGTGAATTCCACAACAGAGCCAAATCTCTACACTTAATGTTGCGTTAAAAAACAAGACTATGAAGAATTGTTTATGCATTGATTTTAACCCTCTAAAGTCCGGAGCATATGCATACTTTATACATGCTCTTGTGAATCGTCTGAAAATTCATGCGGACGTCCACAGTACTCAAGGTGCACATTTCATCCGATAAGTCAATCTTTATTTGATCCCATAAACATTGATGTAATTATCATGAACGCAATTAAATAGTCCCAATGTAGCCCACACAGAACTGACCCAATGTGCTCCACAGCCACATACAAAAAAAACCGTGGCAGCTTTAAATCTAAATCACAGACACATTTAATAAAAGGTGGGTAAGATATGACTGTGCTCTCTAATGGACACATTCTTTAATTTGAACTTGGTCCATAACAAGTCTTTTACAAGCCAACTTCTCATGGCACAAGGTGTACCCTACCCTCCCATTCTTAGGTATTGAACTCTGAGTTTAAATGGTCAAGTTTCGTTTTTTGTTCATGAATGTTAATCTCGTTTTCTGTCTAACTACATAAGGTGACTGCTGACTTCCTGGAATCGGGAGGTTTTCATGGCAAGGCTAAGGATTACACTAAGGACCAAGTGAAGTTTGACAGAACAAGGAAGTTGCTACCCAAGTAACAACCATTCGCACGAAATATTCTACGAAACAAATCACACAGATGCCAGGATTGAACATTTTTTAAATCGCTATACCTTCTACATAACTATACGTGCAGTTGTCGACGATCTAGGTGTGGCGGCAATGCTATTCTCTTCTCTTTTTATCAGAAAATCATAAACTGCGTTCAAACAAAGGTAACCCAAACCTTCATTGTAAACGAGTCGAATATCGCTATTCACAGTCACATGACACGCATAACCGCGTAATATGAGACAAATTAACCTGCAAATGAGTAGAGGAACAGCCCCGGAGCAGGCTGTGCTTGATTAAACAAGTTCAAATATGAGCAGCTAGATTCCCGCGCTCGTCTCTGAACCTGGCCTACAATCGATGATTATCATCTGTTTTAATTAAATTAACTTGTATCTGATTTGATACTTTTCAGTCAGTCGTTATCGATGTTATTGTAGTTAACTTCGCAGAAGCTGGGGATATGTAATGATGCAGTAATTCGTTCTGGTACTTAATAGTGTCAAACAACGCCAAACTAAAGCTTGTACATGTACACGATATGGTTGACGTATGGTAGGATACGCTTGGCTCAGTTTGATGTTGGGCGGTGTATTAAACAACATCGGAAACAAACTGAGAACACGTCACCCGAAACTTGGCACTCTGAGAAAATATCGGCACGAAAAAATGCTAATCATGATACTTGGGGTAGTAATAACAATATTTCAAAGTGATCTTTTTTGGAAACACAATGGCCTGGGAAATATTAAATGTATGAGAGCAAATTCAGCGATTGACATTAAATGTTTCTATATTAAGCGTAAGGTTTAGTACTACGACTAGGAGTAAGTTACATGTATTTCCATTTATGTTCCAGAGTGCCAGTCCTACCATGGCGGTTTGAACGTTACAAAATACGACAATAATATTCTATCGTGAGCCTTCTGCCATCGCGTTGGTAACGTTGATAATGCAGTAAACATGTACAGTACTGATTGTATACCTCCTATCAAATCATCAACCAAGTAAGTATTCGTGTTTTCAAAATGTTGATCAACATAGACTATAGAGGTACATTGTAAACACCGAAGCATACATTGTGTTCTGAGCGGTTGCTGTTCCTGTTTTCACATGAAGCTTTGAGATTCACAAGAAATATGACCATGCTATTGTTACATCAAATTAAAATAATAAACTCTGTGTAGGACTTTGCAGGATATATTTTATAACTTGTAGTTTAAGTTATTGGTGTACATATAAACTGCTAGGAAGACCGGTGATTGGGGTTAGTTTGCACATAGTTCGGAGGCAAATAATTTCTTGAACAAAAGCTTGTTTCCTTTATATTGCTACCTATAAATAGACCACGCGAAAGCCAATGAAAGTTCATAACGTCAGAGGAGAAACGTGTATCCTTTCTTATATGAAAGTATTAGATTTCGTCTATCGTCGCAGTGAGCCAGTGTCCAGCTTGCAATTAGACGGCTTTGGTAAGTCCATTGTGAACATTTATTCCGTTTCCTTTATTTTAAATATACAATTGGATATCATGAACGTTTGAGCAAAATAATTTGAAATATAAAATGTATATCATAACATATATTCAGCTCAACTATTGAAAGGTTGGTATAGCGGGCTACACATAATTTCCCAGGGTCATAATAATGGAGAAATAAGTAACGGCGTTTTACTGATAAATGTGCATAATGCAAAATGAACAGAAGAAATGAGCACTTCAATAATAATAAGAAGGCTACTTTCGTTCGTTGTTTTGTGTTATACTCATAATACGTTCAGGTGTTTTTTTCGCATGTGTAATCAGTTTCAAAGTACCGATGTTTAGCATGCTTTATTTTCAGCAAGTTGCTACATAAAACGTCAATCATCAAGCCTCGTGTATTATCAATCATCATGGGTATTTCACGTAACTGCTTCGACAATCATAGTTTCAAATGTGCCATACTATACGTATTCCAATGAGTGACCCTTCAATAGTTGGGCTAAATATCATTATTCCAAAATAGATGTTTATTACGAACTAGTTTCTGACTGACGCGTCTTATTACAGACAATGGTATCAAGACAATTACGAGATGTAAGCCACTTGACTTTGCTCTTACTTCTTCCACTCCTTGGTAAGTAGGTTTTGTGTGGTATTTATATATACATGTACATAGTTACATATATCTGTTTTGTGAGCATCCCTGGCTCTGTCTTGTGTTTTACCAAAAGGCCATGGTGCTGGCAAATTGTACACTGCTTCACATTTACATGTAGTAGCTCACCATGAAGAGTATACATTTTTTAGGAGGGGAGCAGCTTGGAAGATTTTCCCATACATACTATTTTTGTCTCACGGCATGAGACAATTTTATTTGCTCTCAGATAATAATATTGCCGACGAACCAGTATTTTTAATATTTATTTTCAGAGTACGTTTTTTAATGACAGGAAAATGAAGTGCAGTCGAAAATGGCAGATTAAGGTCAATCGGAATGTTTCACATCTTGAAAAATATAAAAAGAAATAAAAAATGATATATCTCTGGAATCTATTTATTTGGACTCTTGACGCATGCAATCTATATAAAAACATTCACAAACATTGTCAGCTAACTATTCATTTGCAAAATGGTCCATCCCCAGCCCCCTTAGTTTAGTGTTTAGAGGGATTGAAAGATATCACAGGAAAAATGTATACTGACGTGCAAAAGAAATGATACCAAATGATTTAAGTTATTTGTTCACGTCTTTATGTCATAGTTGATCAAAAAGATGCTTGGATTTCAATGAGTGTAATTTGATTGACATCATGTCATTGATAAAAATTCTAAATCTTGAAGAATTATCTCTTGCATATCCAATGCATTTGTGAAATTATTCAGTAGTCTCTCAAAATATTGATATCGTTTTTCTTTTGCACGTCAGTATATAAATATATATATATATATTTATATACGCTTGTATTATAAATGTCGTTGTCGTTCTCCAATGAACTGATTACGCGTTCTAGTAATTGTTTCTGACCATTCTTTAAATACAATTTGCTAAGTTAATCTTATTAAACATATCATGTTCTTACATTAATTCTTGAATTGTAGAATATTCGTTTTGATATACACAAAATAATATTTCAGTGTGCTGAGATTTAATAAGATTTCAGCACACTATGATTTATTGTTTCAAAACTATTTAAGTAACTGATAGTTGTGTGAAGCCGACCATGTTATGTTTGTCTCCATAGTTACCCTGGTGGTTGGCTCCTTTGACTGTCGGCGACGTGGGCAAGATTGTGCGCACGGCGGGACGTGCCCGGAAACAAGCCCAAACTGCTCCTGTGTTGCAGACTGGGATGGCTACGACTGTACGATCAACAAAAGTAAGGAGTCCAATTTTATAACAGCTGTGTCTCCCTTGCACGTTTTCAGCAGGGAGACCTGTAGGGAGATTTGTATACACCAGTTATTATCAGGAAATAGTTACACAACTTAACATTAACAGTGTCAAGCTTGTGCTGAAGATTAAATGTGAAGGTCATTCAGTAGTGTTCTGTGTCAAATATTTTATTCATAAAAGTCAGATTTACATTACACATGGTTCCACAATTCCCTTCTATTTGCTGGAAACGCTTTTCAAAACAGGAAAATTTAAAGCATGGTGTCAACAAGCTGGTGTATTGTTTCGGAACACATTCCATTTCGGAATCATTCAAGTAACCATGTTTATCGGGTAACCTGATCTGTACATTTCTGGCTATGTATTGTTGAATTATTCAATAAAGCTTTTGTGTTATTTACAGCTTGCTACGGCAACTGGGATAAGGTTGCAAATTGTATTTTACAGAAACATTATATCGCTAAGGATCGTACATGTGAAAATATTAAGCAATTTGTCGAGCTCAGTAAAACTTTACCTTTGCACTGAATAGTTTTCGCGTCTATTACAAACAAGGTTTCATTATGTTTAAAGGACTTTGGCATTTCGTTTACATGGCATCGGAATAACATTTAAGATAACATCTATGTCTATCATGTCAAACCTCCGTGGAATTTAAAAGCATAATTCAAACCATCTTCAAGCTGTAAGAACGTACATGTATACATGTATAATGATATGTATTGCAATCAACTGTTTCAGGTTTAACTGGTCAGTCGGTATGCCAGAATGTCACTTGTGAAAATGGCGGAACATGTATCGATACCGGAAACAACATTACAGAATGCATATGCACTCCTGGTTACTATGGGACCAAATGTTCTCTGAGCCGCTGTGAGTTTAAAGTTTGCCGTTTACATCCAACAAAAGACGAACACAATCATTCCCAGTATTTACGTGGTACATCAAGCCTCATGTAAGGTCACAATTCCATTGACAAAGGTCTCAGATGATCCATAGACCACGCCCTTTACCAGGTTAAGACACTTTTGGTTATGTGTTAACAAGATCGTATGCAAAGCTCCAAAATTGTGTGCAGATGGTGCATGAACATGTCTTTTACGAAAATGTCCTTTTGTTATCCAGACCAAGTTAATTGCAAGTCTGGAAGTCTTCAGATCGGCATTAACCCGTACGGTAATTTCTCCGGCAAGGCGTACGTAAAAGAACGTGGGGACACCTGTGCAATCGATAAGATTACCTCCAACAGATCCAACAAATGGGAAGGATATGCTAAGGATGTGAAGAACACAGGAACTAAATGTGGAAACATTGATGCAATCGTCAAACCTCCAAACATGCAAAATGTAATCGTTTTGTATTAGATATATAAATAATACAATAATCCATTTGAAAATTATTGAAATACAAATGTTTAACTTTTAAAAAAAACTCTTCTGTAAACTTACATTAGCGCTTGCATAAGTTTTCACAAACAATCGTTGTTTAACTACATCGGCTTTTGTGAAACAGGTATGCGTTTCTGAACCTTCACAAGGGATCTTCAAACTACAGTTCCGACCCCTAGCAAATCTTTTTACAAGACATTTTGACTCTTTATATACTAGTGTACGGACGACATTGTTTCTTTGTCACATTCCCTATTGTTCCGAATCATATCACGCTTACAATAAAGTTTCAAAGAAAACTTATTTAATGGTTCAATTGTAACCATTCGTTCATAAGTTGACTTTGTTCTTTGTCCCGCGAACATGTGTAAACTTACGATGCGGCCCTCGTACTGAAAATGTTCAGAGACTCGTGACCTACATGTTAATTGAAAAGTATTGTTTTTATCTATACCTTTTA